>ML309269.1:0-30511 GCA_005239505.1 Nicotiana paniculata | reverse complement strand
ACCGAACCCATAGGGATGCCTACGTATCCCCTCTTAAACGGGAATCAGGTCGGGCGTAGTTCAGTTACATCATTTGGGAAAGCATAAAAAGTTACACATAGTAGCGCTTGACTGCATTAGAATTGATTGGTTTTGGCCAGACTTCTCCATCCATTTCTGCAAGTATGAGAGCTCCTCCCGTCAGTACTCGATGACCCATATACGGACCTTTCCAGTTGGGAGAGAATTTTCCTTTGGCCTCATCTTGATGTGGAAAGATCTTCTTTAACACCAGCTGCCCTGGTGTGAACTGTCTTGGCTTGACTCTTTTGTTGAAATCTCTGGTCATTCTGCTCTGATAAAGCTGTCCGTGACATATTGCATTCATCTTTTTCCCGTCTATGAGGGCTAGCTGCTCATAACGACTTCTTATCCATTCCGTAGCGCTGAGCTCAACTTCTTGTATGATTCTTAAGGAAGGAATTTCCACTTCAGTAGGAATAACAACTTCCGTACCATAAACCAGCAAGTAAGGAGTTGCCCCAGTTGATGTGCAGACTGTGGTGCGGTATCCCAGTAAGGCAAATGATAGCTTTTCGTGCCACTATCTGTGTTTTTCTACCATTTTTCTCAATATCTTCTTGATGTTCTTGTTGGCGGCTTCTACAGCTCCATTAATCTAAGGTCTATAGGCTGGGTAATTCTTGTGCTTGATTTTGAAAGTCTCGCACATGACTTTCATCAGATCACTGTTTAGAATGGAGCCATTGTTGGTGATGATTGATTCTGGAACTCCAAACCGACAAACAATATGTTCGCCGACAAAGTCTGCTACGACTTTCTTGGTCACTTCCTTGTAAGATGATGCTTCAACCCATTTGGTGAAGTAATCTATAGCTACTAAGATGAATCTGTGTCCATTTGAGGCTGTAGGATCGATCGGTCCAATGACGTCCATTCCCCAGGCGACGAATGGCCAAGGCGAGCTTGTTGCATTGAGCTCATTTGGGGGTAACTTTATCATATCTGCATGTACCTGACATTGGTAGCATTTCCGGACATACTGGATGCAGATCGTTTCCATGGTCGTCCAGAAGTAACCGGCTCTGAGTATCTTCTTGGCCAAGACAAAACCATTCATATGCGGGCCGAAACTCCTGGCATATATCTCTTCAAGTAGTCTGGAGGCTTCTTTTGCATCGACACATCTCAATAATCCCAGATCGGGAGTTCTCCTGTACAGGTTTCCTCCGCTGTGAAAGAAACTGTTGGAAAATCTCCGAAGTATGCGTTTCTGAGTATGATTTGCAAGCTCTAGGTACTCCCTTTGACAAATACTCCTTGATATCATGAACCATGGTTTTCAGTCTACTTCTTCTTCAACATGGGCACAATATACCGGCTGGCTATGGATCTTTATTGGAATAAGATCAATGAAGTTCTTATCTGGATGCTGTATCATGGATGATAGAGTGGCCAGTGCATCGGCAAACTCGTTCTGAATTCTGGGGACGTGCCGAAATTCTGTCTTTGTGATCCTCTTTCTCAATTCCTGCACGTGGTGCAGATATGACAGTATCTTGGAATTCTTGGTAGCCCATTCTCCTTTTACTTGGTGTATTAACAGGCCTGAATCACCAATTACTAGCAGCTCTTCAATATTCATGTCAATGGCCATGTTGAGCCCTAGGATGCAGGCTTCATACTCTACCATATTGTTGGTGCAGGGGAATCTGAGTTTAGCAGATATCGGATAATGTTGGCCAGTTTCTGACACTAAGACTGCTCTAGTACCGACTCCTTTGAAATTGGCTGCTCCGTCGAAGAACATTCTCCAACCGTCATAGGATTCAACAATGTATTCTCCTATGAATAATATTTCTTCATCGGGAAAATATGTTTTCAGATGTTCGTATTCTCCTCCCACAGGGTTCTCGGCAAGATGATCTACCAATGCTTGTCCCTTAACTACTTTTTGAGCCATACACACGATGTCAAATTCACTTAGCAGGATTTGACACTTAGCCAGCTTGCCAGTGGGCATGGGCTTATGAAAGATGTACTTCAAGGGATTCATCCTTGATATGAGATATATCATGTAGGCACAGAAGTAGTGCCTCAGCTTCTGGGATACCCAGGTTAGAGCACAACAGGTACGCTCCAGTAGGGAATACTGTGCCTCGTATGGAGTGAACTTCTTACTTAGATGATAGATATCCTGTTCCTTTCTTCTTGTCTCGTCGTGCTGCCCTAGAACCCAGCCAAAAGCTCCATCTAATACTGCAAGGTAGAGTAGCAAGGGTCTTCATGGCTCTGGCGGGATCAAAGCTGGTGGCGTTGACAAGTATTCCTTGATTCTGCCGAAGGCTTTCTGACAATCTTCGGTCCATTTAGTTGCAGCATCCTTCTTTAACATCTTGAAGATCGATTCACATATGACCGTGGACTGGGCTATGAACCGGCTGATATAGTTAAGGCACCCGAGGAAACTCATCATATCTTTCTTGTTCTTTGGCGGTGGTAATTCTTGGATGGCTATGACTTTTAATGGATCCAGTTCTATTCCTCAGCGGCTGACGATTAACCCAAGCAGTTTTCCTGGAAGGAACCCCGAATGCACACTTCGCGGGGTTTAATTTTAGGTTGTATTTCTGCAACCTGTTGAAGAACCTCCTCAGACCTGCTATATGGTCGGTGGCTTTCTTGGACTTGATAATGACGTCGTCCACATATACCTCGATCTCTTTATGTATTATTTCATGGAAGATAGTGGTCATAGCTCTCATATAAGTGGACCCAACATTATTTAAGCCGAATAACATCATCTTATAACAGTAGACTCCCCACGACGTGATGAAGGCCGTTTTCTCAGCATCTTCTTCGTCCATCCATATCTGATGGTATCCGGCAAAACAATCCACGAACGACTGAAGTTCATGCTTTGCAGAATTGTCAATCAGGATGTGTATGTTTGGAAGGGGAAATCATCCTTTGGACTGGCCCGGTTGAGATCCCGGTAGTCGACACAGACCCTAACCTTTTCGTCTTTCTTGGGCACTGACACGATGTTGGCTAACCATGTTGGATATTCAACTAACCTGAGGACCTTGTCGTTGATTTTCTTGGTAACTTCTTTTATGATTTTTAGACTCATATCAGGCTTGAACTTTCTGAGCTTCTGTTTTACCGGCGGGTACATTGGATTGGTCGGCAACTTGTGGGCCACAATGGACGTACTTAGACCAGTCATGTTGTCGTACGACCATGAAAATATGTCTTCATACTCTTTCAAGAATTGGGTGTATTCCTCTTTCTTTGATGGCGACAAATGGATGCTGATGTGAGTTTCTTTGACAGTCTCTAAATCTCCCAAGTTGACTACCTCAGTTTCGTCCAGGTTGGACTTAGGTCTGTTCTTGAAATCCTCAACTTCTCTACCAATTTCATAGGGTATGACATCCTCTTCTTCTGAATCGCTATCCTTTTGTTGCGTTGTCTCATTGCATGTCACAGTCATCGGTTCATCAAGACAGGAAATAGTAATGTTGTATAGATAAAAGTAATGAGAGAAAAAATGATAATAAATAAATACTGATTCGTTGAAACGTAAATACGATTTTGATAATTTAAACAAACATTTTGGAACATCGGGATTTTATTGGAAAACAAAAAAATGCGAAAAGGAAATCATTAGCAAAAAATGAAGTAAATAACGCTGTTCAGCCTTGCTACCCCGGGACTCGTCGAGCCCTGGATGGTCTGACGGTCCAATTCTTGAGGAACGATCCCTTGCTCACAGCTTGGATGGTAGGGCCTTCCTATTCCTCCTCCTCAACAATAACACAACAGTCTATGCCTTCATCTTCCAGGAATAGATTCTTCAAAGCTGCTAGAGTTTCTTCTGACCCCCATATGATATCAACTT
The DNA here is from genome assembly GCA_005239505.1 of Nicotiana paniculata. Taxonomy (NCBI): domain Eukaryota; kingdom Viridiplantae; phylum Streptophyta; class Magnoliopsida; order Solanales; family Solanaceae; genus Nicotiana; species Nicotiana paniculata. Next base: position 26,607 of record ML309269.1, on the reverse strand, counting down.
GCTGGAAAGTCTGCTCCAAATGTGGTATAGGCTGTTCCAATGGATATTAGGGACCCCGCCATGGTGGTGACCTGTCTTCGTACTCCTTCCAAGTGTATTTTTATCCCATCCCAAAAATGGTGCCATGGTGCTTCAGCTGTATCTGTTTGGAAATCCCTTGAAGATTCTTACCAAGCCCTTTGCCAGGCTTGTACCCGCTCCAGTTCAATATCCTTTCGATCTTACTATCCCACCACTTATCCTTGTCTATTGAGTTGACCCGCTCGATGTGGTGATAGGTTTCTCCACCTAGCCTTCTTCTACCTTCAACCACCGGGATGGTCTGGCGACTATAAATAGGGTTGCTTCCATCTCCGTGGATGATTACTTCCTGGTGGTTCCATTCAAATTTCATTTCCTGATGCAATGTTGATGCCACAGCCCCATCGACATGTATCTACCGTCCCAATAACATGTTATATGACGCGGATACATCTATCCCCTGGAATTCAACCTCGAACCATGTAGGTCCCATCTGTAGACAAAGACTGATTTCTCCAATGGTGGCCCTCTGAGAACCGTCGAAAGCTTTTACATTCATGGACCCTTCTCTGATCTCGTACAATCCTTTTCCCAATCTTTTGAGTGTTGTCAATGGGCAAATGTGAGGCTGGATCCTCCGTCGATTAGAACCCTGGTAGTGAAATGATCTTCACATTGCATAGTGATGTGCATCGCCTTGTTGTGACTTAACCCTTCAGGTGGAAGCTCATCCTCGTGGAAAGTGATCTTGTGACTTTCGCGCACTTGTCCCACCATGTTGGCCATTTCTCCACTAGTGATGTTATTAGGGACATATGCTTCGTTCAACACTTTCATTAAAGCATTCCTGTGCGCTTCCGAGTTCTGTAGCAATGCCAGGATGGATATTTGGGCTGGAGTCTTGTTCTGTTGATCTATGACTGAATATTCTTTGGCTTGAACCTTTCTCCAAAGATCATCTGGACTTGTTTCAATGATGGGTGGCCTGTTGGAAGCATGTTCGTTAGACTCTGCCAAGTGTTCAGGTGTATAGACCTTGCCGGTTCTGGTCATCCCTTGTGCGACACCAAATTCTTCCATCTTAACCTTACCTTTCCTTCTTGCTTCAGCCACATAGTCCCAAGGTACGACATTGGTGTTGAAAAGCGGCGGGGTTGACACGGTCACTGTAATTAGTGCGGCTATCTTCACTTCAAATGAGTCAGGTACCATGGCAGGTGGGATTACCTCAACCTCAAACGGCACAGGTGCATCCGCAGGTGGTACCACTTCAAACTTGAATGGGACTGACCTAGCTACCTCAACATCTCCTTACGGATGAATCTGGACTATGATGGGATTACGTGTGACTGCTGGCTTCTTTTGGTCATCATCTTCTTTGATCAATCCGATCGACCCCTCTAGGTCCCATTCTTCCTCTATCTCTATCATGTTGATGCCTTCACCCCTATGGTCTGGGAGCGGATTGTTGCGAACATTGGGAGTAGCTTCCTTTGCTTGGATTACCTTATTATCAATCAGAGACTGTATTTTATTCTCCAGTGAATGACATTCATCAATTGTATGCCCCTTCATGCCGGAATGGTATGCACAGGTTTTATTTGGGTTGACCCATTGGGATGGATTTTCAGGGGTTGCAGCAGGGATAAGAGTAACATAACCAGCAACTTTTGATCTTTGCTACAACTGGTCAATAGGTTCAGCAACGGCAATATATTACTTGGGCAGTCTACGGTCAAAATTGGGTCGAGGTCTTAGAAATTTTGGCGAGCAGGGGTGACTGGAAGTGAGAGGGTTGAGAGTTGTATGTATGATAAACGGTGGCTGGTTGGGAGTATCTGGGAGATGTGGGTTGATAAGCAGGTGAGGGTGACGGTTTATATGTTGGCGAAGGTGCTGGATGATATATAGGTGGGAGTGCTTGGTATGTGAGTGGGGAAGTTCGGTATACCAACGGGTATTCGGGCCCTTGTGCAACCATTGCCATCCCTGTATCTTTCTTCTTGGACATACCACCAGACTGCAAGGCTTGTTGGTGGCTTGTAGTTCTTCGAAATTAGTAACCATTCCGCTCTTAATCCCTTCTTGAATTCTCTCTCCTAGCTTGATGATGTCAGAGAATTTTTGGTTTTCAATTACCATCAGTCTCTCATAATATTGCGGTTCCTGTGCCCAGATGAAGAATTTGTTCATTTGTTCTTTATCTAGGGCAGGCCTGACCTTGGCTGCTTCAGATCTCCAATGAATGGCATACTCGCGAAAAGTTTCGGTGGGCTTCTTCTTGAGGTTCTGGATTGAAAATACGTCTGGAGCATTCTCTGTGTTGAACCTGAACCGATCCATGAAATATGAGGCCATGCCTACCCAGTTGGACCACTTCTTAGGGTCTTGGCTGATGTACTAAGACAAGCATCTCCGGTGAGGCTTCTCATGAACAATTTCATGCGAATCTTCTTGTATCTTCCTACTCCAACCAATTTATCACAATAGGTTCTCAGATGGACCCTGGGATAATCTGTAACGTCGAACATCTCGAATTTAGGAGGTTTGTAACCCTATGGTAGTTCAACATCAGGTTGTATGCAAAGATCTTCATAGTTCAATCCCTCAACTCTTTTCCTTCCTTTGACGCCCTGGACTCGGCTAGTCAATCTCTTGAGTTCTTCGGCCAAGTTCTTAATGAGCATATCCTTGTCACTGGATTCAGGTGTGTAAGAAATGGGTTGGGGGAGTGAGGTAGAGTCTCCACATAGATGGGGTTGTTATGATGGCCTGGCGCCTGAGCCTAGAGGTGGTCATTTGTGGAGCTTTGTGGTTCAGGGATGATTAGTGGAGTGTTTCTCGGAGTGTGGCAAGTGTTGCATTATGGTGGAGTAGTTTGATTTTCGGTGGAGTTGTATGGTGGCGAGTTGTGGGAGGGTTCTGTTTGTTTGGGGTGTTCTGAGGAGGTATGGGGTTTTGGGTGTTCGGATGATTGACATCTGGAACACTAAGTGAGAAGGACATATTCACCAAGTTTCACACATGTTCAAGCTCCCCTTGGAGTTTTAACAACCTTTGCTCGAGTTGTGACATAGAATCATTCTGAACATGAGTACCTTGACTGTCAGGAGCTTCTGTACGTTCAACTGTCATTGTGTTTTCCTTTCTGATATTGCTCAAATCTTCCATTTTGCCTTTGCCTTTGCCTTTAAGTGGACTAAGAGGAGGAGGAGGTGGAGGGCCTCTGGATCTTGTGTGATATGATGATGATGCCAGAATGCACGAACTAACCTTTGGGGAGGGGAATAAAAGAAACAAAACAAAAGCAAAAATAAAAGGTAGCCAAGTCAGTGAGGATCATGAGAAAATATTGCAGTATTTAAACACACATTGCAGGGAAATAAAAACGTGTCCTAGTTTGGGGAGCCTCGTTGTGCCCGAGGTAAACCTAGCGACAAGTTGATTTGGAGAACTTAGATGCCAATAATTGCCTCATTTCATTAATGTAAAAGTAGATAAATCTAAAACGACACTGAATAATATAAGTCACTAATGGCACTTGGCCTTATTACATTTGAAAAAGCAGGTAAATCTAATCTACTTGGTCCCAGAAGGACCTTCCCCAAGCTTGATCGTCTTTTCTCTGTCGATCAGGTTCCCCAGGTCGTGCATGCCCAACAGCAGGTATGGTCTTGCTAGATGCCCTCATTTGCTTCCCTCAGCATTCTGGAAGTCGGTGACTCTTTTCCTTGTCTTCGCCTTTAGTTCCATCAGACCCTGCTCCAAATATTCCAACCTCTCATTGGATTTGATAGCCCTTTCCTTCCACTCGGTGATCAGTTACATATCAGTCTTGTGTTGCTCCAGATGCTCGGCCTCGGACTCACAAACCCTTTTGCGCAGTTTATTGTATTTTATTTGGGCCTCAACAACTTCCTCTATGACCCGATTTCGCCCACCGATTCTCGGCTCAACTATCCCTGATATGCTGTCTTCCAACCATGATAGGTAAAAGCGTAGATGCCCTGCGTGGTACCTGTCTGGCTCGATGGTGTCCCTCTTTATAATAACCTTTAGATACCACATATGCTGGGCTTCACATTTTTATGGGATGTCGTTGCCTTGAAAATCCTCCCTACGCATGCCACCAAATCTCAAGAGAATTACTAAGAGACACCTGTAACAACTCATTACTTCATAACACCCACAAAACTAATCATATCCCATATCGTTTCTCATGCCGATCCGACCTACTACCAAGCTGTCCTATTCATTCAAGTTCCTTCTAACTTACCTTCGAATTGATACTTCTTCTTTCCATAATACCACAATTCTCAATCCAGACTCACCGCACAAAACCTGAGCATAAAATATACAGTCTAAGGCTCATAAGCCGCTGAGTACTCCCTCAATTATCCCCAAATGCACCACATTAGAAATACTTACCCTGAAGAGACTTCCTACGAATTTAAAGCCATTAGCTTCACTTTCCTGATACTGAGGGATAGAATCCATGATAATGCAAATACACCACAAGCCTAGACACCTTTCCCGTAAATCTCAGTTCTAGCCCTTCTCACACCTTGAAGATCCTCGACCGCTACATATAACCTTGAATCCGTCTGAACCATTCTCGAATGCCATTTACTCTACGAAATTTCAATTACACTAACCAAGTAAACAGAACGACCTGACCCCGCTTGCAATCCACATACTAGGAAAGTAATCCACACCTTTGAAGCAAAAATCACGCTCATACATTGCACACTCTACACTTACCAGTACAACCCCATCATACAATGAATTACACTATCCGTAAAGTACATTACAACTTGTATCGAAGAAACTTTCATCACTCGAGTCATTCCCTGACTCCACCTCTGTAGGTTATAGATGATTCACCAACATACCTCGAACCGAAACCAATACAACACACAATCATGTAATCAACTTATCAATAACGAACTCCCCCCACTTGGCTCAAAGCCAAGGATCATGACAAACAAGACTATGCCCACACATTATCACTGCCACCATGCTGTGGTGGGATTCGACTAAATCCTCCATAAACTTATATGACCCAAACCATCTAACACTCAAATCAATTTCCAATCTCGCATCCACCATTGTGATGGTCATGCCAACTCCCACAAGCGATCTGAACTCAAATTGCAAACTGCATCATGTACTGATAAAGAGAACTTACTACAGATAAATATAAGGGTCACACACCTCAGGACAACCCGCATGAGATAACCCTACCTGTTAAATCTAAAAATGTTATCTCCCTACACACTTTCGAATATCATAGCTATCACACTATCACTATACCTTCCTACAGTAGAACACAACCACTGCCTGCCCTCGAGACATCCCATAAGCGGTATAAGAACCTGAAGCTGATGGAAATACTAACACTAGAGTTGTGGTCCCGGAATTCTTGAGCTTCTGGAAGCTCCACTCACACTCGTCTGACCACATAGATACCTTCGCTGGACACCACGTGTCCCTAGAATGCTACTGAACTAAGCCAACAATTCACACTTGGAGAACTTCGCACAAAGCTTCTCCTCCCTATAACATTGTAATACCATCATCAAATGCCGAGTATGCTATCCCTGGCTACGAGAGTACGACAGGATGCAATCAATAAATACAATAACAAAGGAGTTATAACACGGCTGAATACACCGTCAATCAAATACATGAACGCTGGGCATTGGTCAACCCAAAAGACATCACCAGGAAATCATAACACAACATAAAAATCTACTTCACTCCACAACTAAACCACACGGGAGGTCCTTCAATACACTCACAACTCGAAGCCGTATCCTAACTCAATATAGACGTCAAATACATAATGGTCCTTGCCACATTTCCCGCTAGTCCATTCTTGTCACAATCAAACAACCTGAACACATCTAAATATCAATCAAACTCACCACAGAGTCATCTCGTCATAAAGTTCCATCAATAAGGACACCAACGGACCTATAAGTCCCCAATACATATGCTCACACAAATGAAATCTCGGCACTCAAGCTACAAACAAAAAATCCGGCCTCAAGTCCTCCAGACTTGCCCCAAGCATGCTAAAATCACATCTCATTCATGGAAGTCACAAACCATCGGTGCACGGTTGATACCGAGCGCTCACGTACGTGTTTGAATACATGAAAGAAGTTCAAAGAATTACGCTTCGGGTTAAATCAATGGATTCGCACGACAAGTGTTCGAGAATGTGAGATTTTTCCTAAAGGTTCTGCAGCCTCTCGAAGATAAGTACAAACGTCTCTGTACCAATCCGAAAGACTCTACTAAACCTTCTCATGACTGGTGATACCTATATAACCTAGCGCTCTGATACCAACTTGTCACGACCCATTTCCGGAGTCGTGATGGCGCCTGTCGTGGAACCAGGAAAGCCACCCATTTTCTCTAGCTAAATACAATTTCCCATATAATTCCCCTTTTAACAAGTCTGAAATCAATAATAATAATAATAAATCCAATATTTTTGGGAAAACCAGTTTATGAAATTCAAAAGATCAAATCCTACTAACCCCGGATCCAGTGTCACACAGTCATGAGCTGCTAATACTTATACAACCAAAAGAAATGACTAACATATTCTGAAAATAAATGCGACAGGTAGAAAGGAAAGAGAAGACGAGATCACGGTCGCCAGCTGCTACCTCGTCAACTCTGATGAAACGGTTATGCTCACTGACCCGAGCTGAATTCCGCTGTACCTGGATCATCACACAAGGTGTAGGGGGTAACGTGAGTACTCCAACTCAGTAGTAACGAAACCAAACTACGGGCTGAGAGGTAGTGATGGACTAAACCTCCAATAATTGAAACAACAGTATATAAATTGGACATGACAGTAATATGTCAGGAAATAAACAAGATGCATCAAGATATGTCTGTAACTCTCCATACTAGCATGAACACATATAGAACCAAGAATGATGTATACTCAGTAATCGCTCTCTCATAAGGTGGTCCACTCAGTACTAGAATACGGCATTCTGGCCCAGGGAAGTCCATCCCGGATATTATATAAAAACAAGTGACATAGTCACCAAGTACTGAGGAAAAAGGGCGATCCAGCCCCCACGGAGAAAATCAATCTCCCGAACATAATAACCACGGGGAAAATCCATCTCCGGAACATAATGCTCGGACAAATCCATGTCCAGGGAAATCCATCCCTCAATATCTGTGCGCTCATTGGGGGTGTATAGACTCTGGAGGGGCTCCTTTCAGCCCAAGCACTATATCAAGCCAATGAAGGCATGATTTCTGGATCGCTGCGGTGTGCAGTCCGACCTTATAACTGTCTCGAAACCAGGCTCCAAGCCTCACTCTGTCAGTACCTTCCAGTCTCACTCACAATGCTCTAACATATGAAGATCAGCTCAAACTAATGATAATGTAGAATAAACTAGCAACTTACGAGACTAAGGCACGAAACATATACTATAACAAGACTGAGTACATGAAAGCAATAATCACAGATAGAGACAGCAATAATCGACCATTTCGGTCTAAACACATTGGCGTGAACCCTTAACATGTATACTTAGCATGATTTCTATTTCGTTCAAGGTAATTACCACCTTCACAGTAAAATATAAATTTGAGATAACCAGTAGATAGTGCCATGGGATGATCCAGGCTACAAATATTCGGTAAACGCCTGCATGCCCGTCACTTGGCAAGTGCGTCACCTTAATTGACAACAAATATCAAATAGTTTGGGGTTTCGAACCCTCAGTTCTAAGTTTGGAAGCGTTACTTACCTCAAAATCGATTAATACACTATTCCGCAGTGCCCTTGCCTCTAAATTCTGCCTCCGAGTGCTTCAAATCTACCAACAAGCAGATGTATATCATTATAATATGCTAAGGAACTAATCCTAATCGAAATGTATCAAAAATACTCAAAAATCCCGAAATTGGTCAAACCCGACCCCCGGCCACTTCCCGAAATTCATAAATTTTTATACCAAACTATTCTTCATCATCTCACGAGTCTGTACATAAAAAGAACACTAAATTCGGAGCCCAAATGACCCCTCAAATCACCATTTTAAAGATTCTTAATCCCAAGCCCTAATCACCCAATTTACACTGATTTTTTCCTAATTTCCACCATAATTCCGACCTTTAATCACATATTAACGAGTTTAGAGTCCAAAAATATTACCTTGGTGAAGAACTATTGAATTCCCTCTTCAAAACCCTTCCAAAAGCTTCAAATCCGGATGAAATATTGAGAAAATGGCTAAAATTCGCGAAGGCACGTTTTTATACTTTCTGCCTAGAGGGTCCGCACCTGCGACCACTTACACGCACTTGCAGAACCGCACCTGCGGATCCCAGGTGCGTACCTGCGGAAAATCCCAAGAACTCTAATTCCACACATGCGATCGACCTCCCGCACCTGCGGCCTCGCAGGTGCGGCCAATACCTCGCACCTGCGGAAATCCCCTCACTTAGACAATCTTCCGCACCTGCGGTGCCACGTCCGCTCCTGCGGAACCACACCTGCGTCTACTTATCCGCAGGTGCAAAAAACACCAGCAACAAAACTTCAGCAATGAAAAATCATTCCAAACTCCCCGTTAATCATCCGAAACTATCCCGAGCCCTTCGAGACCCCAACCAAACATACCAGCACCTCATATATGATCATTCAAACTTAGTTGCACTCCCTAAACACTAAAAATAACATCAAAACACCAAAATCTCATCAAATTCAAGCCTAAGAACTTTGAAAGTTCTAAAATCCACCAACGATGCCGAAACTACCGAAAACAACTCCGATTGACCTGAAATTTTGCAGACATATCCAAAATGACATTACAAAACTATTCCAACTGTAGGAATTCCATTCCGATCCTTATAGCCTATTTTCCACTACCAACCGGAAATCGCCAAAAACTAGCTTTCGCCAATTCAAGCCTAATTCTACACCGGACATCACAAAAATATTCCGAACACACTCCTAAGTTCCAAATCATCTAACGAAGCTATCCGAGCCACAAAATCCGCATTCCGAGGTCATTTATTAATAAGTCAACTCTCAGTTGACTTTTTCCATTATAAGGCTATCTTTAAATACTAAGTTATTGAATTCTCATTTACCCATTCCGATTTCAAGCCTATCGACTATAACAAATCAATAATAGAATAACCAATCCATGACAAGTCAATGACAACAATAAAAATACAAGTTCTACGTAACGACAGACCGGGTCGTTACAATTAAGGTACTCATCAAACCCACATGTGCTGATCCCGTCGGAACCTGGGAGACCTTTAATTATTTATCTAACAATCCTGGATAATTTTGTTGGTTGCATACTGGGTCAACACGACATCACGGGCAAGAAAGAGCAAGCAATTTATTATCTCAGCAAGAAGTTCACTCCTTATGAGGTTAAGTATATTGTTCTTGAGAGGTCATGTTGCGCCCTAACTTGGGTGGCACAAAAGTTGAAGCATTATCTTTCTTCCTACACTACTACCTCATTTCTCGCATGGATCCTCTAAAGTATATCTTTCAGAAGCCTATGCCCATGGAAGACTTGCAAAGTGGCAGATTTTACTCACAAAATTTGATATCGTTTATGTGACTCGGACCGCGATGAAAGCCCAAGCCTTGGACAATCCCTTGGACGAGAATCCGTTGGTTGAAGAATATGAGCCACTGAAGACTTATTTTCTTGATGAAGAAGTGATGTATGTTGACGAGGTTGATCATAATGAAAAGACATGTTGGAAACTCTTCTTTGATGGAGCTGCTAACATGAAAGGTGTCGGAATAGGAGTTGTACTCATTTCTGAAACAGGGCGTCACTACCCTGTGATGGCTAACTTCATTTTTATTGCACCAACAACATGGGCGAGTATGAAGCATGCATTTTGGGTTTGAGGTTAGCTGTAGATATGGGAGTCCAGGAGATACTGGTTCTGAGAGATTCTAATTTGCTGGTTCACCAAATTCAGGGAGAATGGGAGACTCGGGATTTGAAGCTCAGACCATATCGACAGTGTCTACATGATCTTTGTCAACGATTCAGGTCAGTAGAATTCAGGCATATACCCAAGATTCATAACGATATTGCCGATGCCTTGGCTAATCCGGCGTCAATGTTACACTATCCGGATAAGACTTACGTCGACCCTCTGCATATCCAAGTCCGTGATCAGTATGCCTATTGCAACGTGGTTGAAGAGGAACTTGATGGTGAACCTTGATTCCATGATATCAAGGAATACATCAAGTCGGGGGTATATCAGGTACATACCACATGTGGTCAAAAGAGAACCATTCGATGTCTGGCTAGCAGATTCTTCTTAAGTGGTGGAATTTTGTACAAAAGGAATCTAGATCTAGGATTACTAAGGTGCATAGATGCTAAACCATCTTCGACTATCATGGCTGAAGTGCATTACAGAGTTTGCAGGCCGCATATGAGTGGGTATGTCTTGGAAAAGAAGATACTTCGAGCAGGTTATTATTGGCTCACCATGGAACGAGATTGCATTAGCTTTGTTCGCAAATGTTATCAATGCCAGGTGCACTGTGATTTGATTCATTCCCCGCCATCTGAGTTGCACACAATGTCTGTGCCTTGGCCCTTTGTTGCTTGGGGCATGGATGTCATTGGACCAATTGATCCAGAAGCATCAAACAAACATATGTTTATTCTGGTGGCCATTGATTATTTACCAAGTGGGTCGAAACTGTAACTTTCAAGTCTGTGACCAAGAAGGAAGTGGTAGATTTTGTTTATTCAAATATCATTTGCCGGTTTGGAATTCACAAGGTATTAATCATCACAGACAATGCTGCTAATCTCAACAGTTATTTGATGAAAGAGGTATGCCAACAGTTCAAGATTATGCATCGAAACTCCACTCCGTATCGTCATAAGGCAAACGGAGTTGTTGAGGATTATAACAAGAACATAAAGAAGATACTTCGTAAGATGGTGTAAGGTTCTAGGAAATGGCATGAAAAGTTACCTTTTGCTTTACTAGTTATAGCACTAATGTTCCCACTTTAGTAGGTGCAACTCCTTATTTGCTAGTATATGGAACTGAGGCAGTTATACCTATGAAAGTTGAGATTCCATCCCTTCGGAATGTTGCTGAAGCTGAAATAGATGATGATGAGTGGGTCAAAACCCGGCTAGAGCAGTTGAGTTTGGTTGATGAGAAAATATTGGCAGCAGTATGCCATGGGTGGTTGTATCAGAAAAGGATGGCAAGAGCATATAACAAAAATGTGTGTCCCTGGAAGTTTGAAGTGGGCCAGCTGGTATTGAAGCACATCCTTCCACATCAGGTTGAAGCTAAAGGCAAGTTCGCCCCAAACTGGAAAGGGTCGTTCATTGTGACAAGGGTGTTGCCCAATGGTGCTTTGTATTTAACAAACATATAAGGCAAATATGTAGATATGGCTATCAATTCTGATGCAGTCAAGAGATATTATGTATGATTTCTTTTCTTATCTTCAATTGTGTTTTGTACTTGGTGTATTCAAAGTTGAAATGACGAAGGCATTTTATTCTGCTACCCCAAACACTTTTATCCTTTGTTACCCCTTTTGAGCATTATTTATTTTATTTCATATCCCTCTTTTGGAATCAGAAGCAAAGTTAGAAAATATAAGAGAGAAGAAAAGAAAAGAAAAGAAAAGAAGAAAAAAAAGAGAAAAAAAAGCAGAAAAATAGAAAAGAAAAAAAAGAAGAAAAAAAAGGCAGAATACATCGACAACTTCTTAAAGTTGTCTTCACTTTTCACTTTGACACTCCATTTTAAGTCCATTCCATTTGAACACTCCAACCACACCTCGAATGTGTCATTTAAACACAAAATGCTGATGTGGTCTAGTGCGTGTATTACACCATTTCTTGGAGCGTGAAAGAGTAATTTTTCTTTTTAAAATTTTCTCTTTCTTTTTCCTCTTATCCTTTTGCACACCATAGTCTAGGTCATCACCTTCCTCTCTCTCCTTTGAACAATCCGCCACCATCCACCTTACTTTTTAGTTTTCATTGCCGGGATAAATAGAGATTGCCCAAAAGAATACAAACATTTATATTCTTCTTCGTTTCTTTCCCCTTTTTCTCAACTCGGATTTTTACTTCTCCAATTAGCCACTTTTTCACCACACCCAGATCCCCTTTCCCCACTCCTTTGTATAAAGTTGTCACAAACTAATATAATTGATTCGATCTGTAAGAAATCTGTGCTTATGCTTTAAGAAAAAGAAATTCTTCTCCCTTCAGATACGAGGTTAATGTCGGCAAAGACAATGATTGGAAAGCTCAAACAAAAATAGAGACAGAGACTCTGCAAAGCTAGCCACCGAGCGAGAAAATTCAATGCGAACTACGACATAAAAGTTTTTGTTTATAAAAATGCGAAACAATAAGGGACAGAAGCTAGGGTTGTTTGATTGTGGTTAGCATGATACTTGTGGATCTGTCATGAATTGTTCTTAACGGCTGATTTATGGCTAAAACTAATGTAGGTGGTGGTTAAAACCTTAAAGAGGTTGAAGCTGGAAGACTCAAGCCATGGTTATGGGAGTACTTTATTTTTTCATTTGGCAGAAAAAGATAGAAAAGAAGGGGGCTTGGGGTCGTTGGGGAAGGTGACCGAGGGGAGGGGTGGATTGAGATTCTTGTTTTTCTTTTATTCTTTTTCTTTTCTCAAAAGTCTTTTTTTAATTTTTAATAAACCCATGTATCTCCATATTATTGGTTACTCTGGCGTGTGAATTCCACACATCTATTATGTTTGGCTGCATATAAATTTTGTGTCTAAATGACACATTCGAGGTGTGGTTGGAGTATTCAAATGGAACGAACATAAAATGGAGTGTCAAAGTGAAAAGTGAGGACAACTTTAAGGGACTGTCAATGTATTCTACCAAAAAAAGAAGAAGAAAAAGAAGTAACAAAAACAAAACAACTCTTAAGTTGGAACTACGTTTGACCTGATTTCTTTTAAGGATACATAAGCAGACTTACTCTGAGGGTCGATCCCATCAAAATAAAAATCCAAAATTCCCCAGATTCGAAGAAACTGGGGCAGAAGTTTTAATTTTGCAAAGGATCTGATTCCAAAAGTTATAATTTTGAACCCTTTCATCTTAAGTTGTTTCGAGCCTTCATTCCACCCTTTCTTTCTGAACCTATCCAAAAGCCTACACTATGGTCTAAAAAAAGACCTTCAGATCAAGTTGTAATTTTGAACCCTTTCATCCTAAGTTGTTTCGAGCCTTCATGCCACCCTTTCTTTCTGACCCTATCTAAAAGCCTACAATGTGGTCCAAAGAAAGACCTTATGATCAATATTTGAGGATGAAAAGTCAAGAGATATAGAGGTGTGATTTACATCATGGGTAACACTGTTATCACAGGCACAAGGAAAAAATGAACAAAATGAGAGAGTCTTATTGGTGAAATCCCTCACGGGTACGGTAAGATGATGGTGAGTTGAGAGATGAACAAATGAGAGAGACTTGTTGGTGAAAACCCTTCGGGGCACTACAAGTCGAATGAGGTTCATGACTTTACACAGAAATTGGATAATTGAAAGCCCGATTTTTTGAAGTATGAAGACATGAGATGAAATGAAAGTGTGATTGGTTGGACATATTTAGGCTGATCAATCCGAAATGCATGTCATGATCATTGGAGCCAGTTGATTCACTTAGATAAGTATCTTTTCCTCTCTCATCCGAATAAGACATCTTCATTCAGAATTTTGTTTTGTTCCATTTGCGAAAAATCACTTCACTTTGTTATTTTGGTTCTATTTCTTTGTGTTCTTCCAAGTCAGTTTTGTTAAAACAAGCAAGAAAGGACTTCAAAGACTACTACTAGTTTTTTGATTGCACAAGGAAAAGTTTGGCCGAGCACATCATAAATAAGATGATTCAAAAGGAGCAATATGGTGATAATTGAAGTTCAGGTGATCAAGTGAATCTTGAATTTCGAGAAAATACAAAGGCTCAACAATTGTCAGAATGAAAATGCAATACAACAAGTGAGTGTAAGGGATTTGGGTCATTCAGAGGTTTCTATGATCAAGGCTCGACCAGGAGGTCAAAAAATTCATTGTTAGCCCGAAGCAGCTAACCAAAATGAAACATGGCAATGGCAGAAGCGTACACCTTCCGCAACAATGCCACAAACTGACCACCATATTTTTAAACTCAAAAAATTTCCTTTGATTGAAACAGGGGCAGGAAATTTGGTCATTCGCGCAGATCCTCCATTGAGGAAAGCATGGTTCAAGGGCAAGAAAACTTTGTTCAGTCAGCAGGGCTCCTCCATAAGGGAACTATAGTTCATGTAAGTTCATTTTTTACTTTTCAGGACCCTCATGTATAGTGGGATTTAAGTTTTAAGTTTTTAGGACCCTCCTAGATAATTAGATTTAGTTTTAAGTTTTACCTTTAGGAAATAGAATTTAGCTTTTAAGTTTTCACTCTTAAAATGAGATTTAATTTTTGTTTTTAGGACTCGATAATGGGATTTAGCTTTAAATTCTTAGAACTCTTTTGGATAACAGGATTCGATTAACACTCACAGATGTTCCCGGTACAAACTGGGGCAGAAAAGGTTCTTTTGCTTTGTCTGTTTTGTTGTAATAGCAGGCGCCCACCTGGAGAATGAGGGAATTCATTTCAAGTTCAAAGCAAGCGCCCACCTGGAGAATGAGGAAATTCATTTCAAGTTCAAGTCATTGGCAGGCGACCACCTGGAGAACGAGGGTATTCATTTCAGATTCATTTTAAGTTCAAGTCAGTAGCAGGTGCCCACCTGGAGCAGAGGGAATTCTTTTCAGAGTTATTTCAACTTCAAGTCAGTAGTAGGCGTCCACTTGGAGAATGAGGGAATTCATTTCAAGTTCAAGTCATTGGCAGGCGCCCACCCAGAGAACGAGGGTATTCATTCCAGAATTCATTTCAAGTTCAAATCAGTAGCAGGTTCTCACCCGGAGAAAGCAATAATTCTTTCCAGAGTTATTTCAACTTCAAGTCAGTAGCAGGCGCCCACCAGGATAATGAGGGAATTTATTTCAAGTTCAAGTCATTGGCAGGCGCCCACCTGAAGAACGAGGGTATTAATCTCAGAATTCATTCCAGAGTTATTCCAATTTTCAAGTCAGTAGCAAGCACCCACCTAGAGAATGAGTGAATTCTTTTCAGAGTTATTTCAAGTTCAAGTCAGTAGTGGGCGCCTACCTGGAGAATGAGGGAATTCATTTCAAGTTAAGGTCATTAGCAGGCGCCCATCTGGCGAATGAGGGTATTCATTTGAGAACTCATTCCAGAGTTAGTCCAATTTTCAAGTCAGTAGCAGGCGCCCACCTAGAGAGCAAAAGAATTCTTTTTAGAGTTATTTCAAATTCCAAGTCAGTAGTAGGAACCCACCTGGAGAATGAGCGTATTCTTTTTATAGTTATTTCAAGTTCAAGTCAGTAGCAGGCGCCCACTTGGAGAGTTAGGAAATTCATTTCAAGTTCAAGTCATTGGCAGGCGTCCACCTGGAGAATGAGAGTATTCATTTCAGAATTCATTACAGAATTCATTTCAAGTTCAAGTCAGTAGCAGGTTCCCACCTGGAGAACGAGGGAATTCTTTTCAAAGTTATTTCATGTTCAAGTCAGTAGCAGGCGCCCACCTGGAGAATGAGGTAATTCATTTCAAGTTCAAGTTATTGGCAAGCGCCCACCTGAAGAACGAGGGTATTCATTACAGAATTCATTCCAGATTTATTCCAATTTTCAAGTCAGTAGCAAGTGCCCACCTGGAGAACGTGGGAATTCTTTTCCGAGTTATTTCAAGTTCAAGTTAGTAGTAGGCGCTCACCTGGTGAATGAGGGAATTCATTTCAAGCTCAGGTCATTGGTAGGAGCCCACCTGGAGAACGAGGGTATTCATTTCAGAACTCATTCCAGAGTTAATTCAATTTTCAAGTCAGTAGCAGGCACCCACCTGGAGAGCAAGGGAATTCTTTTCAGAGTTACTTCAAATTTCATGTCAGTAGTAGGCGCCCACCTGGAGAATGAGAAAATTTATTTCAGAGTTATTCCAAGTTTCAAGTTAGTAGCAGGCGCCCGCCTGGAGAACAAGGGAAGTCATCTAAGAATTCACTTCAAGTTTCAAGTCAGTAGCAGGAGCCTGCCTGAAGAATAAGGTCAATTCAAGTTAGAAGTAGCATAAGCTCGCCTCAAGAATGAGAGTCAACAATTCAAGATTCACACCTGGACTATAGAAGATTCAAGATGAAGCTTCAGAATACTGAAAGATAAGAATCTTATAACTCCTAGCTGATATGCTTGTTTAATTTCTTTTTATTTTGATTCTGGTGTAATAAGGAGTTCAGCAAGTAGTAACAGTAGCAACATCAGTGAAATCACAACTTTTCGCTAGTCCCAGCTACCAAAGTGTCAGAACTGCACTAATCTGATTCCTTTATGGCCAAGGATATGTAGGTGACCTCCGAAGAAAGGTTCAATCAAAGTTTTGTTTTTCAAAATGCTTCCCATGGAGTATCCGACGGGCAAAAATTGCTCACTTTATCTTTTCCCGAAAACTCTTCGTGTTTCCGAGCAAAAAGGGGAAACTGCACCTAATTTGCCATGCGAAAAATACTCCTATAAAATCCACAAAAATAGATTTTTTTTTCTAATTATTTTAATTTTTAATATAATTTCTTGTTAATTATTGTTTGCATTTAGTTGCATATTTAATATTTTAAAATTATAAGAAAACACAAAAAAATATTCAATTGCATAGCATTTTAAATCTTAATTGCATTTAGGATTTAATTACGTTTATTAGTTGCATTATTAAACAAAAATAAAAAAATACAATAGTCATGTTTACACTTATAGCTTTTAGTTTTAAATTAATAATTTCCTTTTATTAGTGTTAAGTTATTAGTTATTTAAATGTTAGAAAATAGATAAATAGGTTCAAATGTTGCAAATAAGATTTAATTAGGATTTAATTGTGATTTTTTTTAGAATTTAAAATCAAAGGAAAAACAACTAAAATCATAGAAGTACGCTATTTGGTCTTTCAACTTCGTCTAGGCCAATTTAAGGTGAAGCCCAAATCCAATCTTGCCCAGCCTAATCCCCACCAATTCCCCAGTCCAGTCCATGCCCTTTAATAATCATTACTACGTCATTTTGGTAATGTTCAATCCTGGCCATTTGTTTAATATGATCCTACGGCCTAGAACTAATCCTCTCCTTCCCTTAAAATTGCCCGAACTCCCCCCCAGAACCCTAGAGACATTGTTCATTTCCCATCTTCCCTCTTCTCTCTCAAGAAAACCCTAGCCGCCCCTAAATTTCCCACCTCGCTAACCGGCGTCCACCACTCTAAACCACCCCAAATCCTCACCCTACAATCCCTATCTTCCCCTCATCTCACATTTCCTGTTAAGTTCCTACAAAACCTCCCATATCTCTCCAATTTTTGGATCCGAAATTTCAAAAGAACCTAGTTCGCCCCTTTTCCAGTTTTTCTTTAGATTCAAATCAATTTGGATCAGAATCTATGTTGATTTTTTTCTTTTGAAAAGAGCAACCATTTAACGTTAATTTCGGACCATTTTGAATTCATCAACGCGCGATCAAGGCGCCATTGACCGGCCAGTTTTCATCCTCTAACTTTGATGGTCGGATTTAATTATTGGCTGATTAGTCAATTTGGTATACCTCCTTCCTCCTTTCTTTGATTTTTTTTACTGTTTCCCAACTAAGCATGATTTGATTAATAAGCAGTTTAGATTAGCATGAATTTGTTAGACTTAATGTATTTTGGCTTTATTTGCCATTTGTAATGAGTTTGTTCAATTGTTTAATTTTTATCTTTGNGGGGGGGGGGGGGGGGGGGGCGAAGAATGTAAGCGTAAGCTTCATTTAAATTTAGGCCTGGCCTGCTGCGTAGGCAGGCCCATTAAATGTGAGATCCGAGTAGGGGAAATGGGCCTATAGGCCAAAGGCCCAGGTGGATTTCAGTAAAGTATTGCAAGATTTGAGAGAATTCAGTGGTGTGAATAAAAAGAATTTGTCTGTTATGAGAGAATCTTCTAAAAAGAACAGCTGTCAAATAATTGGATAGGAAAGATGTCTTATCCCTTAAAATCAGCTGACAAATTCTTTTATAGGCTTTATCTCATAGAGCATATGCATATTTTATAAAAAGGGACTCTTCCTCACATTCTCACACACGAAAATCCTCTGAAATTTAGACTCATTTTCTTCATTTTTGAGACTGATTTTGAGACAGAAGAAAACACTCAAAAAATTCCATCAAGCTGAGTTTTTCTGGGGATGTTTCTATCTGTGTTGTCGTTGTTCTTGTGTGGATGTGTTTGAGATCTAGTTCTAAAGGTAGGATCGCTGCTTGGTTTTCTCTGTTTGATGTCTCTCCATTAGTAGCTAAGCTTATTTTCTTTGGATTCCAGACCTTTATTTGGTCATTTTCTTCTGTCTCTTTGCTTAAAGTATGTAAATCCTAAGCTTATTCTCTTATTTTGAATCATGGATGAAATATTGTTGAATATAAGATTCTCACACTAATTAAGTGTTGTTTTTCCAAAGATTATGTTATGTTGGTTTTCTCTTGTTCTTGATCGATGTTTAACATTGAATGTGTTTTTCTCCACTGAGATTTTGAGTTGGTCGATAGGCTATTGATGGATTTGAATGATTTAGAAAATCTGTTTGTTGTTTGTTCATGAATCTATGAAGGGTGTTTGAATTTTTTTTAAATTTGTTTGCATTGGAGGTTTTGCTTGGCATATCTCGATTACAAGAGTAGCTCAGTGGATATCTTTCACGACCCAAAATCCTAACTTAGGTCGTGATGGCGCCCAACAACGGGGTCAGGGAAGCCGGCACTCAATTTACTAAAGGTTCCCTCTTATTAGATTAAACATTTCAACATATACTCAGTTTTAAGACTTAAAACATGATTCAACAAGGAAAATTTGTCAGTTTTAAATCAAAAGCAGTCATGAAGAGGGAAAATTTGTCAGTTTTAAATCAAAAACTAGTGTCACGAGTCCTATGGGCTCTAGCAGAATACAAAAAAAATATAATATACGGTCCCACCGTCCGAAGGAAATAGATGGGAAATAAGAAAAAGAAAACCCCATGGTGCTGCCGGAGATCGCCAGAAGAAAAGCAGCTCACCGTGAAGTCAGGTCCGTCAAATATCAAGTCAAGCTCCGGTCCGACAACCAGATGCACCGGCCTCAGAACCTATACAATTAAGTACAGAAGCGTAGCATGAGTACATAAATATATATGTACCCAGTGAGTATCCCTCCTAACCGCGAAGAGGTAGTGACGAGAGGTCGACATGACACTCACTAAGGTCCAACGATATAATTTAACAGAATATAATAGAAACAGTAGGCATGCAAAGGCAGTGAAGTAACAAATACATATGTAAGGTATTGAAATCCAAGAAAGTACTGGGAATAAATAAAACAATTACCACTTCACTTTCCCCCAAATATCTGTCAAAAACAACTAAATCATACGCATGCATGGTAAGGACAACCGGCCGGAGTCATAAGATAGTCATGTCAGTGCACTGCTGAGGGTCGAACGTCCCGAATCATAAGTGCACCTCTCCACAAAGTACTCACATCTATGCACTTCCGACGATCGAACAACCCGTACCAAAAGTGCATCTCTCAATCCTCTCTATGCACTGTCGAGGATCGAACGGCCCGTACCAAAAGTGCATCACTCAATCCTCTCTATGCACTGCGAGGATCGAACGGTCCATACCAAAAGTGCATCTCTCAATCCTCTCTATGCACTGCCGAGGATCGAACGGTCCGTACCAAAAGTGCATCTCTCAATCCGCCGTGGCGTATGGCCCGTTACCATAAGAGTGGGGGAAGTCACACTCCCCTCGCGGAATGTAAATTGCGAAGCGGTCACATGCACACACATTAATCCTTTTAAAAGAAAATACTTTTTAATGAACAATTTCTTACAAGTGTTTTTTCTAAAATTCCATAACTTCGGGGAAATAAGCAACATGTAACGTTAATTCATTAAGAATATAGTTCATATCAAGTAAAACACAAGCATGGTGTGGGCCTAACTACCCAGACATACTAGTAATAGTCGCTACGTATGGGATCTCATCACTTTGTACGTACGTAGCCCCCACAATTATCACATATGGCATGTAAATCACCTAGGGCGACAGTTCCCCCTTACAAGGTTAGAAAGGATACTCACGTCGCGTCGCACCTACTCCTAGGATCAAGAATGCGCCCGAACCACGGACTCGAAACTAGCCAAATGTTACACAAATATATCAATTTATATTCAAAGCAGGGAATTCTCTAATTACTTAGCCAAATTCACCATTCTTGATGAAATTCTAAAATCCAATCCCGGAATCACATGCTCGGATTCCAAAAATTCTCGAAGGGAATACTCACCCATAGCCTAAGGACCATTAATACATGATTTCTACTTGATTTCAAAGCTAATTCACGGGTAAATTCTCAAATTATCGAAAGCCCTAGGTTACTACCCAATTATTGATTTTTCACTAATTTAGGTAGTTAATTTAGCTTGTAATCCATGAATGAAGTTAATATTAGAGGAGAATTTACTTATCTTCAATAACTAGGTCGTTTGCCCCTCTAGAATTGTGGAAATCTCCCCAAGGAAGAAGAAGAAGATAAGGAAAATGAATTAAATCCTGTGTATAAAAACACATTGTCCGAATAGTGTTTCCGCACCTGCGGCTCGAGGACCGCACCTGCGGTCTCGCACATACGGAAATTGATGAGGAAGCCTGGGCCCGCACCTTCGGAGTGGAGACCGCACCTGCGGCTCCGCTCCTGTAGAATTGTCCGCACCTGCGAGAAATGGCCTGCCCGCTGGGGGTCGCACCTGCGAGGTTGGGACCGCAGGAGCAGTCCCGCACCTGCGACTGGGCAACCGCACCTGTGGTCACACCAGAACAGGTGCACCAGCAGCTATTTCAGCTGGTTTTTGGCCTCGTGTGGTGTCCAGGAGGCACCTGGGTCCACCCGAGCCCCCGTCCAAATATACCAACAAGTCCCAAATCATAAACGGACTCGCTCGAGCCTTAACACCCAAAACATTGCTAAAACTCAAAATCACACCTCAAAACCTCTAGAACCAAACTTAGGAACATTAAGTTTTCTTGACTTTGCTAACAACGCGCCAAACCGACCTATACTACTCGGAATGACACCAAATTTTGCAGGCAAGTTATAAATGACATAACGGAACTACTCTCGATCTCGGAATTCCGTTCGGACCTCGATAACAAAAAAATACATTCCAAACAAAAATAGGAACTTCTTATTTCAATATTGGGTGCCGAAACGCTCTCGGGTCATCAGAAACCCATTCTGAACATACGCCCAAGTCCGAAATCATCATATACGAAGCTACCAGAACCGATGAAACTCGATTCTGAGGTCGTTTACTCAAAATGTTGATAGAAGTCAAACTTGGCATTAAAGGACAACCTTAAGGAACCAAATGTTTCTACAACACTCTAAACACCTCCGAATCCCGGACCACCAGTCCCAGCAAGTCATAAATCATAATAAGCCGCTATGGGAAGTTTCATTTAGGGGAACGGGGTCCGATAAAGCAAAACGACCGGTCGGGTCGTTACATTCTCTACCTCTTAAACAAACGTTCGTCCTCGAACGGGTCTAGAATCATACCTGAAGTGATGAATAAGTGTGGATATCTTCTCCGCATGCCCTCCTCGGACTCCTAGATCGCCTCCTCAACTGGTTGGCCCTTCCACTGGAACTTTACGGAAGAAACTATCTTGGACCTTAACTGGCGGTCCTGCCTGTCAATAATAGCAACCGGCTCCTCCTGATAGCCTAACCTCTCATCCAACTGAATAGTGCTGCAATCAACCACATGAGAGAAGTCGGCGTGGTACCTCCGGATCATGGATACATGAAAAACTGGATGAACTCCTGATAAATTGGGAGGCAAGGCCAGCTCATAAGCAACCTCCCCCACTCGCCTCAACACCTCGAAGGGACCTATAAACCTCGAGCTTAGCTTGCCCTTCTTCCCAAACCTCATAATACTCTTCATAGGCGAGACTTTCAACAGGATCCTATCTCCCTCCATAAATGATACATCACGCGCCCTTTGATCCGCGTAACTCTTATGTCTGGACTGTGTTGTGTGGAGCCTCTCCTGAATTAACTTCACTTTCTCCAAAGAATCCCTCACCAGGTCGGTGCCATATAACTTAGCTTCGCCAGGCTCAAACCACCCGATAGGAGAACGACATCGCTGACCATACAAAACCTCAAATGGTGCCATCTTGATGCTGAACTGATAACTATTATTGTAAGCAAACTCGGCCAAAGGCAACAACTGGTCCCACTGGCCTCCGAAGTCAATCACACATGCCCTGAGCATGTACTCCAATATCTGAACTGTACACTCCGACTGGCCATCAGTATGAGGGTGAAATGTTGTGCTGAGATCTATGTGGGTGCCCATCTCGCTATGCAATGCTCTCCATAAGTGCGAGGTGAACTGAGGACCTCGATCTGATATAATGGACACCGGCATACCATGCAACCGGACTATCTCCCGAATGTAGATCTGGGCCAACCTCTCAGAAGTATAAGTAGTAGCTACTGGAATGAAATGCGCCGATTTGGTCCATCTATCCACAATGACCCAAACTGCGTCAATCTTTCGTAAGGTCCGAGGCAACCCAACCACGAAGTCCATAGTGATGTGCTCCCATTTCCACTCAGGAATGGGCATCTGCTGAAGTAGGCCTCCTAGCCTCTGGTGCTCATACTTCACCTGTTGGCAATTAAGACACCTAGTCATATACTCCACAATGTCCTTCTTCATCCACCTCCACCAGTAATGCTGCTTCAAGTCACGATTCATCTTCGTAGCACCAGGATGAACAGAATATCGAGAACTGTGTGCCTCCTCTAGAATCCTCTCCCTCAAGCCATCAACATTAGGAACACATAAGAGACCCTGAAGTCTCAGAACACCATCATCGCCAATAGTACCCTCCTTGGCCCTACCCTGAACCACTATCTCCCGAAGCTCTGCTAAGCACAGATCATAGAACTGCCGGGCCTTAATCTCCCCCAATAACGAAGACTGAGCAACCATATGTGCTAGAACTCAACGAGGCTCTGAAAGGTCTAATCTCTCCAGGCGATTGGCCAAGGACTGAATGTCCAAGGCTAGAGGTCTCTCCTCTGCTGTAATATAAGCCAAGCTACCCATACTCTCCATCTTCTTGCTCAAAGCATCTGCTACCACATTTGCCTTGCCCGGGGTGATAAAGAATGGTGATATCATAATCCTTCAACAACTCAAGCCATCTGCACTGCCTCAAATTAAGATCCTTCTGCTTGAACAAGTGCTGCAAGCTACGGTGGTCTGTATAAACCTCACAAGACACTCCATACAAGTAGTGCCTCCAAATCTTAAGAGCATGAACAATCACCGCCAACTCCAAATCGTGCACAGGGTAATTCTTCTCATGAACCTTCAACTGGCGTGAAGCATAAGCAATAACTCTCCCTTCATGCATCAACACACATCCCAAACCAACGCATGAAGCGTCGCAATACACTGTGTACATCCCAGAACTGGAAGGCAATACTAGAACTGGTGTTGAGGTCAATGCTGAATTGAGCTTCTAAAAGCTCGCCTCACACTCGTCGGACCATCTAAATGGGGCATTCTTCCGAGTCAATTTAGTCAATGGAGCTGCAATAGAAGAGAACCTCTCCAAAAATCGGCGATAATAGCCTGCTAGGCCCAAAAAGCTCCTGATCTCTATAGCTGAAGTAGGACGCGACCAACTCTGAATTGCCCCGATCTTCTGAGGATCAACCTTGATACCCTCCCCGGATACCACATGTCCCAAAAATGCCACGGAATCCAACCAGAACTCACACTTGGAGAACATAGAATATCGTTTATGTTCTTGCAAAGTCTTGAGCACGACTCTCAAATGCTGCTCGTGCTCCCCCAGGCTACGTGAGTAAATCATAATGTCATCAATGAAGGCAATGACAAAGGAATCAATATACGGCCTGAACACCCTATTCATCAAGTCCATGAATGCTGCTGGGGCATTAGTCAAGCCAAAAGGACATTACCAGGAACTCATAATGGCCATATCTCATATGAAAAGCGTTGTTCGGAACATCTGAAGCTCGAATCCTCAACTGATGATACCTTGATCTCAAATCAATCTTATAAAACACACGAGCACCCTAAAACTGGTCAAACAAATCATCGATGTGTGGCAAAGTGTACTTGTTCTTAATGGTAACCTTGTTCAACTGGCGGTAATCAACTACACATCCGCATAGACCCATCCTTCTTCTTCACAAATAGAACTGGAGCACCCCACGACGATACACTCGGCCTGATGAACCCCTTAGCTAACAACTCCTCAAGCTGCTCCTTCAACTCCTTCAAATCTTTTGGATCCATACGGTACAGAGGAATGGATATAGGATGGGTGTCTGGAGCTAAATCAATGCAGAAATCAATATCACGATTCGGAGGCATGCCCGGAAGATCCGAAGGAAATACATCAGCAAACTCTCGAACAACTGGCACTGAATCAATCGTCGGAGACTCGAAGGTGGTCTCCCGAACATATGCAAAATAGTCCAGACAACCCTTCTCGACCATATGTCGAGCCTTCAAGAATGAAATGACCCGGCTGGCGGTACTAACTGAGGAACCTCTCCACTCCAGCCTAGGTGACTCGGGCATGGCTAAAGCAACTGTCTTGGAATGGCAATCTAGCACGGCATGATAAGGAGATAGCCAATCCATGCCTAAAATAATCTCGAAATCAACCATGTCGAGCAATAAGAGATCCGCTTGAGTCTCGAACCCACAAAATGAAATCACACAGGACCGGCAAATCTGGTCTACAACCACAGAATCGCCCACGGGAGTGGACACATAAATAGGTGAACCAAAGGACTCACGAGGGATATCCAAAAAATGAGCAAATAAGACCGAAACATAGGAATAAGTGGATCCTGGATAAAATAACACCGATGCCTCTCTATCACATACAGTAATAATACCTGTGATCACGACGTCTGAGGCCACTACATCTGGTCTGGACGGAATGGCATAGAATCTGGCTGGAGTACCGGAAGACTGAGCTCTACCAGAGTGAACAGGAGCTGCCTGACCTCCCCCCGACTGGCCTCCACCTCTAGGAAGACCCCTGCCGACCTGTCCTCCACCTCTAGGTGGCCGGACTGCTGGTGTCGGACCCATTGGCTGATAACCCTGTTGTACGGCCTTGCCCCGAAACTTGGGACACTGACTCCTCACATGACCTGGCTCTCCACACTCGTAACAACTCCCAGGTAGCATAGTCTGCTGCCCCAAAGAAGAATCCTGAATGGGTGAAGGGCGATAAGAGCCCTATGGCATATCATTGAAGTAAGGGTCGGAGGATCTTGGATGACTGGGATAACCACTCTGTGAACTCTGAATGGCTGGAAGATGGTAGGAACGCTCTGGCATGGCGCTGAAATGAGGCCTCGCTGGAACACCTCGGGGAGGTGATGGAGGTGCTAAATATAAAGGCCTGCTGGGCTGACCACTGCTATACTGACCCCTGCCCCTAGCTGGGGCACCTCTGAAATTTCCAGAGAATCTATCCCTCTTATCTTGCTGCCCCTGCTCCCTGCTCCTTGATGCGTGGCTAAAATTCATGGTTTAATAAGTTATATGCCTTACATTTTATGTGCGTTAATGATAAAAATACACTTTTTATGTGCATAATGGAGTCTATTTCATGTGTAGGTGCATGGGAGATGGAAACCGAGCTAACTGGATGCATGAACGTCGAAAATACGATCAAGAGTCGAAAAGGAGTGACCCGGGCTATAGCCGGGCATTTTGGCCTTAAAGCTAGGCCAACCCGCGCGTTAGTAGGGCATTTGGCCCCTAAAGCCAGGGTCATCCTGGCGTTAGTAGAGCGTTAGAGCCCTAAATCCAGGTCTGCCCTGGCTTTAAGGGGGCGTTTGAGCCCAAACGCCTGGGTCCCGAGGTCCGGGTAATTTCGAGTTTTAAAGAGTTTTAAGTGTTTCCCAGTTGGAATAGAAGTATCCTACATGTTTAGGGTTTATCCCAAACATATAAATAGACCCCAAAACACAACTTGAGAGAGGAGGAAGCCATTGAAGTGAAGGAAAAACTTGTGGATTACTACTCAGTGAAGAAAATATTGATTTTTATAGCTCTTATTCACTATTTTGTAGTTCAATTATGCAAGTTATTTTAGAATTGATTCTTATGAATATGAGTAGCTATTTTCTTAATCTAGGGTTTTGGTGGAACCCATTGAGGAATAAACTTATTGTGATATTAATATAGTTTTGATTGGTTGATTAATCTCTATTTGTTCGTTCTTGTTGTAGTTGATTGAAGGGCCCTCAATTAGCTGTTCCTATTTATTATGTATTTACT
>ML309268.1:0-32511 GCA_005239505.1 Nicotiana paniculata | reverse complement strand
AAGTTAGAAAAGTGTTTTGTGGAAGCAAAGAAAAGAAAACATGATTTTATACTTGAAGACAACAGTCAAACATGAAGAAAAAGGGAAATAATGATGAGAAGTCATAATTGAGGCTGTCACTTCGGGACTGTCACAGCCGCAAAAAGCCCTAAAAGGTGTTGAGTAAATGCAGAACCAATCCGAATTAGGACACGTGGTATGAGCATTAAATGGAAGTGACAAATGACGCCTATGGTGCAGAGAAGGATACAATGATTCAAGGAAAAGCGGCGGCAAAATATTCCCACCATAAATAAATATCCACTTACCAAATATTAATTGTTAAATATATGGTAAGTGGGGGGACTATCTGTATTGGTAAAAAAAGAGTTTCACACGTAATATCATTTGACAACCTAGCTAGTCACGTAGACACAAGAAACGCGACAGCTGGACGTGACTCCTTGAAGAGATACGGTACAAAGAGGCACGGTTCAGTAAACCCACGAACTCATCAGCCAAGGGAAACTCAACTTGATCAAAACGGGAGAGAGGAACGGTCAAAATGAATCTAGACAAAACTACGAGCAGATTCAGGGACCCACAATTGATTACTCGAACGTTATGTAACTGAACCCCAATTACCGTTATGCTTTGTAACGTCTCATTAATGTCATAATTAGTCATTAATGAATAACCATAGCAAGAATCGTACGTTATAAGAATCTCCTATATAAGGGAGGGGAATACAACTTGTAATTGCATCTGATTCTCGAATACAATCAACATCGATCTTTTATTTCTGCAATATTGTTTATTATTCATTTTTTCCATTATCTTGATTATCAGTAACCCGTATTCATATTAAAAATAAGCTTTAGTCAAATGGTCTAATTCTTTGGTTAAACAAGAAGCAATTTCTTTGTTTCTCAATCTACGGACTTGCCTATCAAGAATAGCAACTGGAACCTCTTCATATGACAACCCCTCAATAATTTCAACCGTCTCAACCGGCACAATGGCGGATGGATCCCCAATCACCTTCTTCAACATAGAAACATGAAACACTGGGTGCACTAATGACAACTCAAGGGGAAATTCTAGCCTATAAGCCACATGTCCTATCCTTTGAGCAACCCTATATGGCCCGACATACCTTGGGATCAATTTCCCTTTCTTCCCAAACCACATCACTCCCTTCATGGGAGACACCTTCAAGAATACCCAATCATCGACTTGAAACTCCAAATCTCTTTGACGAACGTCCGCATAGGATTTCTGACGACTCTGAGCGATTTTCATCCTTTCCTAAATGACCTTAACTTTTCTATAGCTTGGTGCACAAGATCCGTCCCTAACAGTTCCACCTCGCCAACCTCGAACCATCCAATCGGAGACCTACACCTCCTTCCATACAACGCCTCAAATGGGGTCATCTGAATACTAGCATGGAAATTGTTATTATAAGCAAATTATATAAGCGGTAAGTGATCATCCCAGCTACCCTTGAAATCTAATACACAAGCCCGTAACATATCTTCAAGCGTCTGAATGGTCCGCTCTGCCTGCGCATCAGTCTGTGGATGGAATGTTGTGCTGAGATTTACCTGCGTACCCAAACCTTGCTGAAATTTCTTCCAAAAGTTAGCTGTGAACTGGGCCCCTCGATCAGAGATAATAGATACTGGAGTTCCATGGAGTCTGACTATTTCCTTGATATACAACGTACTGTTCCGCAGTATCGGTGAACTTGACTGGCAAGAAGTGAGCTGATTTCGTGAGCCGATCCACTATTAACCAAACAGAGTCAAACCTACGTGGAGTGCGAGGTAACCCCGCCACAAAGTCCATATTGATCATCTCTCATTTCCACATTGGTATTTCCATAAGTTGTGCCAACCTACCGAGCCTCTGATGCTCAGCTTTCACTTGCTGACAATTCGGACACCTAGCCACAAAGTCCGCCACACCCCTCTTCATACCCTTCCACCAATAAATCTCTTTGATATCATGATACATCTTCATAGATACTGGGTGTACTGAATACCTGGAATTGTGAGCCTCTGCCATTACCTTTTCCCGAAGATCATCCACGTCTGGAACACACAGCTCCCTTGGCACCGCATAACACCGTCATCATTGCCTTGTGAAAATGCTATGGTATTATGATTTAGATTTGCCTCTCTCAACTGTACCAATGCTGGATCTCTGAATTGCTTTTCTTTGATTTCCTTTACTAGTGAAGATTATGCTCCATTACACACCACGACATCCCCTTCGTCTGAGGTAGAAAGACAGGCCCCCAGACTAGCCAACGGATAAACCTCTCGAGCCAAAGGCCTCTGACCTTCTTCCAAATGAGCCAAGCTACCCATGGATTTCCGACTAAGAGCGTCGTCTACCACATTCGCCTTTCCCGGATGGTAAAAAATATTCATATCATAATCCTTGAGCAACTCTAACCACCTCCGCTGCCTTTTGTTTAACTCCTTCTGCTTGAATAAGTATTGAAGACTCTTGTGGTCTGTGAACACGTCCACATGAACCCCATAAAGATAATGCCTCCAGATTTTCAATGCAAACACAACCGCCACGAGCTCCAAATTATGCGTCGGGTAATTTTTTTCGTGATTCTTGAGCTGCCTAGAAGCATATGCTATTACCTTGCCATATTGCATCAATACACACCCCAAACCGACCCTTGAAGCATCATAATACACCACAAACCCTTCCGAACCTTCTGGCAAGGTCCACACTAGTTCTGTAGTCAATCTCAATTTCAATTCCTGAAATCTCTTTTCACAAGCATCAGACCACTGGAACTTAACTGCCTTCTGCGTCAACTTAGTCAATGGGGAGGCTAGGGTAGAGAATCCTTCAACCTCCGATAATACCCAGCCAAACCCAAGAAACTGCGAATCTTTGTCGGGGTCATTGGCCTAGGCCAATCCTTTACCGCTGCAATCTTTTGGGGATCAACCCGAATCCCTTCCCTAAAAACAACATGACCCAAAAAGGCGACTGATTCTAGACAAAATTCACATTTTGAAAACTTTGCATACAATAGAACTGCCCTGAGGTGAATATCATGATCTTCCTGACTTCGCGAATAAACGAAGATGTCGTCAATGAAGACAATCATAAAGAAGTCAAGAAACAGTTTGAAAACCTGATTCATAAGATCCATAAAAGTTGTAGGGGCGTTGGTTAGCCCAAAAGACATTACCTGAAATTCGAAGTGCCCATATCGAGTTCTAAAAGTAGTCTTAGGAATATCCTGCTCCCTGATTTTTAACTGGTGATACCCGGACCGCAAATCAATCTTTGAGAAGAACCTAGCACCTTGCAACCGATCGAGCAAATAATCTATTCGGAGCAATGTATATTTGTTTTTGATGGTGACCTTGTTGAGATGCAGATAATCAATAGACATCTGAAGTGATCCGTCTTTATTTTTGACAAAAAGAACCGATGTGCCCCACGGCGACACACTTGGCCATATGAAACCCTTTTCTAATAGATCTTTCAATTGTTCTTTTAACTCTCTCAATTCTGCTGGCGCCATTCGGCAAGGTGGAATAGATATTGGCTGCATATTTGGCAATACATCAATCCCGAAATCGATCTCTCTATCTGGTGGAATCCCAGGAAGCTCGCCCATAAATACTTCACGAAATTCATTCACAACAGGCACAAATTCGGGAGCAGGCACCTATGAAGTGGTGTCCGCAACCCGACCCAAATGGTAGATGCACCTTTTTCTGATCATCTTTGAGGCTGTAAGGTAGGAAATAAATCTAACTCTTGGCACAACATTATTCCTCTCCCACTCGATAACTGATTCATTAGGAAAATCAAGCCTCATAATCCTCGTTTGGCAGTCGAGTTTAGCAAAGCGCGAATAGAGCCAATCCATCCCCATAATTACATCAAAATCTACCATTTCTAACTCAATAAGATCGGTCGTGGTATCCCGACCATGCACCGGGACAACACAATTTTCATAGACTCGCACGACCGTAATAAAATCACCAATCGGATTCGACACAGAGAACGACTCGTGAAGTTGTTTGGGTTCTATCCCAAAACTTGAAGCAATAAATGGAGTAAAATATGACAAAGAAGACCCGAGATCAATAAGAGCATAAACATCATATGACTGAACAGTCAGAATACCTATGACAACATCTGGGGAAGCCTCTACACTCTGGCGACCGCTCAAAGAATAGAACCGACTGGATCCCCCTCGACCCTGTGCTCCACCCCTAGATGTACCGCATCCTGCTGGAGCTGGAGGGCGTGCTGAAGATGTAGCGGCTGAAGATCTGGATGGCTGAGCAGTACCCCTACCCGCGCCCTGACTGGGCGCGTGACAGCTTCGCTGGATATGGCCTCTCTCTCCGTATCTATAGCACACCGGTATATCCAAGTAACAAGGCTCAAAATAAGACCTCCCACACTTAGGGCAAGGGACCCTCCGCTGCTGCTGGAACCTCCCACATGAACGACCCGACTGATGGAACCTTTGCTATCTGAACCTGGTCCAAAGCGACCTCCCCGCTGATAAATGTGCCCTGATGACGGGGCACTGACTTAGGACTGAGCATAGGACTGAGATGACCCTAATGACCCTCTCCCAAGGACTGATCTCCCTCCTCCTACTGAATCTTCAGAGTTTTTCGCTGACCGGGCCCTACTACTACTCTCCCTCTCCATTCTTATCTTCAACTTTTGAGCCTCTGTGGCCTGGGAAAATCCCATGATCTTCCCGTAATTCATATCCGAATGCAAGGCAGTTGTAGCAGCTTCATTAACAACCAAGGGACCAAGGCCCTGAACAAACCGTCGAACTCTGGCCTCAATAGTCAGCATCATGTGGATGTCATATTTGGACAGGCGCACGAACTCCATGTGGTACTCCCACACACTCATGTTGCCCTGCTTAAGGGCCTCAAACTCTGCAGCGCGGGCTACCATAGTCTCGGCAGGCAGGAAATGATCCATGAAGGCATCAACAAACTCATCCCACTTTGCCGGAGGGATCCCCTCCCCGCGGGACCCCTCCCATATCTCAAACCACGAATACGCTGCTCCCTTTAACTGATAGGAAGCTAACCCAACCCCCTCGGTCTCTGTAGCCTTCATAACTCGGAGGGTCTTGCACATCTCATCAATGAACTCCTGAGGATCAACCTCTAGGTCGGTGCCTGTGAACTCTGGAGGGGCTAACTAGAGAAAATGATTGACCCTGGAACCAGAAGAATCCCCTTGCTCGCTAGAGGATACAGGGGTAGCATGTGATCTTTGGGCCTGGGAGGCCACTAGCTGAGTCAACATCTGAATAGCTCCCCTGAGGTCCCCGTCAGAAATACCGGGACTGGAAGCTGGGACTGAAGAAGAATCAGGAACATCAGTAGGAGGGACTGTAGCACCCTCCGCTAGAGCAGGAATAGGAATATCCCGGCCTGAGATGGAAGAGTCAGGCAGATTCAGGGTCCGGGAATCATTCTCACCCGCAACATCAGATAAAGAATTCAAGGCCACTCTTGGGGTGGCATTGGCCTCTGGGCCGAGTCGGTCTCTCTTCTTGGGTGCCATGTACTGAAAATTGGAACAATGCACGGGTTAGATAAAGATGTTTTCACCTTCCACTTCATCGCACGATACAGAGTAACAATGAAAGGGTATTTTCCTAAATGTCCATGCAGCCCCCTTATTATAGATGTGGTCGACAACACACCGGTAAGAAGGGCTCTACTAGACACGGCTCACAGACATCCTAGGACACTTTTAAAAATCTTAGGCTCTGATACCAAATTTTTCATGCCCCGAAACCGAGGTACGAGACCGGCGGCTAACCAGATGATCCCGGTCAAGCGGACCTGGATTGCCTTTCCTACCTAACGCATCACCCCGTGTTTATATTATACATTATTCCACATGAATTAGCAATTTAGAGTTTAAGCATGAATCCACTACTTGAGTTCATATTATCCTTTATCATTTCCACATTTTATAATCACAAAACATTCAACATTTCCGATTCGGACCACGATTACTAGTAAACACGTTTACCGCCCAAAATACATATATGTACAACCCACATCATGTCTATGGAGCCTCTAAGAGTACTAAGGGTTTACACAATATTTGCTGGCAACAAGGCCCCGACTATACCTTAAAATACATAACATATACAAAAAAAGATGATGTAGATTACACACGGCCCCGAGAGGAAATGGGGCTCACCGGATCTGCTGAAGGTACGAAGGGGAAACACATTATCGGCGATTTGAGCTGCCTGCTGTGGAACCACCTACATCCATATAAAATATCTAGCGCCCCCAACAAAAGGGACGTTAGTACCATTGAATAGTACTAGCATGTATGAACCAAGTTTATCCAAGTAGAATCAAACAATACACGACTAGAAAGCAATTAGCGTAACCACACAAGTATACAGAAAACCACAATGAAGATTTCACAGTTACTTGTTTCAATTTCCCATTTGTTGCGGCGCGCAACCCGATCCAACCGTACATTCTCATCTCACCCTTATTACTTCTCCACCCTTATTACTTCGTGTTGCGACGTGCAATTCGGTCCCACCGTAAATCCTCATTTCACCCTTATTACCTCTCCACTCTTATTACTTCGTGTTGCGGCACGCAACCCGATCCCACCGTACGTTCCCATTTCATAACAACAATCACCAACAGTTATATCACAAGGATCTTTATCATGAAGAACATAAGTTCATATCAACCAATAACTATGTGAAATCAAGGCACAATGATCCTTACCAATAAGCAATTCATATATGGTGTTGCCACAATCGTTTAACTCTATAAAATCAGCCCATATTTACTTTCATTATTTACTACACAGGATTTAGCACTTGGATACATTCAACACTTTATTTCATTATCGTTTCTTTCGTTTTGCAGCACATCCTCTCATACTGATGTATTCAACATTTAACGAACTTTACACATGGTAGGATAAGCACAAAGAGTCACCCTTCATAATCTCAATTAGCATGGTAATTGAATTAAGAAAATCAGAGAATGAATTCATACCACTCGACACAGCAGGACAAACAATTCACATATGCTCAAGCAATAATTTCATATCGTATACTCGGACACCAATAAGGTAACTCTACAAAGATTAAAGTTATCCATACATACCTAGAATCGGAATTTTCCTTTAATTTTCTACCACAATTCACCGGACCTTCTAGCACCTTCAATCTAGTTCACAATGTGGCATAATTGAACTTAGAAGTAGGAATAATGATCATGTCTTGAACTCACTTGAGCATTCTATCAACCACTAGGTGTTCCTTTAGATTAAATGGCCTCTTTTTAGTGAAAGATTACTCTAACCCATTTCCTTTTACTAAATTCTGACTAGTTGGTTACATGCATGCAAGACTCCTACCCCCATCTTCATGAACTCACCTAACCATGTTTCATTTTAACAAAAAATCTGAAAATTAAGGTTGAAGGGGTGAAAGCTTACCTCTTGTAGTGAAGAAAATAGTGTTCTGCTTGATCAATTCCATGCCTGAGTAGTGGTGGAGGAACAAATTTAATGAAGTTGGAACTCTCTCTCTCTAGAACCCACTCTCTCCTCTCTCTAATTTATCAGAAAATGAGCTTAAAATAAAAGGGGTATGTGTTTTAATGAACTGGGGGTCGGGTATAAAATTAGAAATTTAACAGTCCTGAAGCAGAAATGTGGCCAGGAATGCGATCGCATTCCTGCTATGCGGTCCGCATTCCTGTCGCATAATTGGCCCTCAAATGGGCCAAAAAGAAAAGTAGACTGTCCAGGTATGCAACCACTATGCGGCCCGCATACCTGTTATGCGATCGCATAGTGCGTCGCATAACTCCCTCCGCAAAAATCAAGGTGCAAGAATGTGATAACTATGCGGCCCACATTCGTGAAATGCGATCGCATTCTGGGCCACATAGCTGTTCTCAATATGGACAGTAAAACTGTCCAGGTATGCGACCATTATACGGTCCGCATACCTGATCTGGATCGCATAGTGGACCGCAGACCTGCGTAAATCTGAAAAATTATATCTCTTAAGTCCCTGGGTACTTTTTACTCAAAAAGTGCCCGTTTTAAGAATTTCTACAGTTATAACAATACGGGGACCTATTTTGGCATTATTTTTAGCCATGAAATTTTACGGGTCTTTACATGCTCTCACCCTGATTTTAAAAATCTTGTATCCCAAAGTTGGGATAATAAGGATTTGGTAGAGGATACAAACTGCTTGCACAATAGGATAACAATTTGGAAAAATAACACGTATGGCAATATATTTGCAAAAAAAAAAAACTCATTAATCGTATTAATGGCATCCAAAATTCTCTCAATTATAGGACTAGTGGTTTTTTAAAAAACCTAGAGACAACCCTTATTGATGAATACAACAAGTTATTAAAAATATAGGAGTAATGGCAAATCCGCTCAAGGGTAAATTGGCTCAATGAAGGTGATGCCAATACAAGATTCTTCCATATCAAAGCTACAAATAGAAGAAGAAGAAGAAATAATATAGTCTTCTTTAAATATAACCTAGGAAATTGGATAGTAGACCAAAGTGCCTTAATGGATCATGTAACTGATTATTTCACTAACATTTATACTACTTCCTTTAGTGCATCTGATTGGGAGTTAATTAAAAAAGACACCCCTGATTTCTCACCATTTGATCTATCGAGGCTTGACACCCCCCTTAGAAATGATGAAATTAGGAAAACAGTGTTCTCTTTTAAGCCTTTTAAGGCACCTGGTCCCGATAGGCTGCACCCTATTTTTTTCCAAAAATACAGGCACATCCTAAGCAACAAAGTCATCAACTTATGCCAAAAAAAAATTTCTGCAAAAGTTATGATGCCTTCTATTAACAAAACCTACCTATGTCTAATTCTTAAATTAATAATGCAAATAACCTTAAAATTTCAGACCTATCAACCTTTGTAACATAATTTATAAGATGATCTCAAAAATTATTACTAATAGGATAAAACCTTTTATTAACCTGCTAATAAATAGGGAGCAAACCAGCTTCCTAAAAAACAGACGTGCTTGTGATAATGTATTGATCATCCAAGAAATTTTAAGGAAATTTAATTTGAGAAGAGGCAAACCAAGTTTCATTCTAAAGCTAGACCTTGAAAAAGCCTTCGACAAATTAGAATGGTCATACATATATCGAACTCTACGATTCTTTAAATTTCCTCCAAACATTTCAAGCCTTATTATGAGTTGTATTACCACTAGTTCTATCTCAGTCCTAGTTAATGGAAACAAGTCTAAGGAATTTACTCATACGCGAGGTATTAGACAAGGTGATTCGATGTCACCTTACCTATTTATCTTGTGCATGGACATGCTATCCAAGAATTTCAATAACCAAATGGAAACAAGGAAATGGGACCCCTTTAAATTTAACCTAAGATCCCCCCCCCCCCTATCCCGCTTATTTTTTGCGGACGACCTAACCTTGATGGGTGAAGCAAATCACAAAACTACTAACACTATAAGCAAATAAATGGACCACTTTAGTATTCTATCAGGTCTCCCCACAAACAAAGAAAAATCAAAACTCATTCTGTCTAGGAGTTGTAACAAGCAAACTAGTGAGAAGACCTCTATGGCTTTTGGTATTAATCAGCCAAAACTTTGGTACGTACTTGGGCTTCCCTATGTCTCACAAACCGCTCAAGCACAAGGACTATCAACCCCTCCTTGATAGAATGCATGCAAAACTCAATATTTGGAATGCGTGTTGGCTTAGTATGGCAGGGAGATGTACCCTAATAAAATCAACCCTGAACACTCTCCCAAATCACCTGATGCAAATTAATTTGCTACCGAAAAAATCCTACAGGAAATTGATAAAATTCAATGCAATTTCCTATGGGGAACTACAAAGGAAAAAAAGGAAACTTCATCTTATAAAGTGGGATACTGTGACAAATCTTCCCAACAATGTAGGACTTGGTATTACAAAGGCAATGTCAAAAAATATGGCCCTACTCACTAGCTTGGCATGGCGAATACTTTCTAACCCCTCCACAATATGGGCACAGGTCCTAACTAGCATCTATGCGAATAAGAAAACATCAATTGGATGCTCATCAACATGGAATAGCCTTATAAAGGGTTGGATGGTGTGTAATAAAGGTATCCGATGGCCAATTGATACACACCCTCATCTAAATATATGGCACAACCAATGGATCCCTAATATCCCTAGTCTCCGAAATTAATTTATTGAACCTTTAAAAAGTGATGAAGCTGACTTAACCATTTGTGATATTAAGAAAACT
Source organism: Nicotiana paniculata (assembly GCA_005239505.1). NCBI lineage: Eukaryota > Viridiplantae > Streptophyta > Magnoliopsida > Solanales > Solanaceae > Nicotiana > Nicotiana paniculata. The sequence goes on along the minus strand of ML309268.1, from coordinate 22,174 downwards.
AACAACGAGTGGGACCTCAGTAAATTATTGTTTGACATTCCGGACTTGATCAAAAATAGCATCTTGTCCTTAAGCACAAAAAGAAACATCCATAACCACAACCCCACCATCTGGAGTCTTAGTCCAAGTGAAATGTTCTCCACAACCTCTACATATAACTTAATAGAGGATATTGGCCCCCCTACTGACTCCTTCAAATGGATCTGGGACCTTATGTGCCCTAATAAAATTAAATTTTTAATCTGTAAATTAAACCATAACAGGCTGCCCACAAGAAGCTACCTAGCACACATTGGTATTAACATAAACCTAAATTGCCCAATTTGTAAAAATGATATAGAGTCTATCACCCACATATTTTGGGAATGCACCATAGCAAAGGCTTTATGGAATGATTTGGGAGTGAACACAAACATCCAGCTTACCACCACAAACTGGCTGGACCATATTAGAAGGCTTGACCTGTCACATATAAATGATTATCTAAATTAGGATAACACCTTCCCTATTATATTATGGCCTATTTGTATCAATAGAAATCACAACAACCAAAACAACACTAGTACATTGATTAACAAAAAGAAGGCACTAGACCTTGCACTGGAATATTTTTTTATGACTTCAAAATTACATGTATATAACAAAAAAATAAATATCGGCAACCTCCACTTAAAGGGTGGCTAAAAATTAATATTGATGGTGCATTCACAAATGACTATCTACAAGGAGGCATCAGTGTGAATGCACCATCAATATTAATTTTTATGACTTCAAAATTACATGTATATAACAAAAAAATAAATATCGGCAACCTCCACTTAAAGGGTGGCTAAAAATTAATATTGATGGTGCATTCACAAATGACTATCTACAAGGAGGCATCAGTGTGAATGCACCATCAATATTAATTTTTATGACTTCAAAATTACATGTATATAACAAAAAAATAAATATCGGCAACCTCCACTTAAAGGGTGGCTAAAAATTAATATTGATGGTGCATTCACAAATGACTATCTACAAGGAGGCATCAGTGTGAATGCACCATCAATATTAATTTTTATGACTTCAAAATTACATGTATATAACAAAAAAATAAATATCGGCAACCTCCACTTAAAGGGTGGCTAAAAATTAATATTGATGGTGCATTCACAAATGACTATCTACAAGGAGGCATCAGTGGAGTCATTAGAAACTACACTGGTATATGGATGACAGGATATAACATGAAACTATATGCAACCTCATCGACCCAGGTGGAACTTCTTACTCTCCGGCAGGCTCTACACATGATCAACAGGGACAATTTGTTTCCAATCGAAGTCGAAACTGACGCGACTGGGGTAATACGCTTCCTTCAAGATGACTATCCTAACTACAGCAATTTAATTTATGAATGCAGGTGGTTAATGGACAAGGCATCCAAGCAAGGGAAAATCAGAATGAAGCATAACTTTCGTGAAGGGAACATGGTGGCTCACCACTTAGCAAAGTTAGCTCTAATGGAGACTAGTTATGATAAAATAAATGTAGTAGGCTTACCTCCTGAGAGATATATGTATTCCAGAACTTGCTCAACAAACTAGTGCGAAGAACTAGCAGCACTGGGTAATGAAAATGCCTTGCATGACATTATTTTGGCTAATAGCAGTATATGTACGGAACAATTATAAGTGCATAACCCTAGCTAAATGTTTCTAATGAAATATCGTATTTAATCAACAAAAATAAAAAAGGATATTATGTTGAAGGTACACAAGTACACACCATTTGGGTGTGAGAAATACTTTTTGAATCAAATACAAAAAGTTATTTATGATTAGTAAGCACGTTCTTTTACTAAGTACTTTTTTTCTTTCACACTTCACTCAATTATTATTATTATTTCTCTGAGCTTATTTAGCAGCACAGGGTCCTATTTCGATACTAAGGGACTCAATCCTCTTAACCCAAACCAGAAAATATTAGGATTAATATCCACTTATATTCTAGTTAATAACAATGCACACTTAGTTTAGTTAACTAGCTAGAATCATTTAATATCCATTATCCAACAGAATAAATTACGTGCAAAACCAGAATGAAGCCGTTTTAATTTTGCATGACTTTGGATAATCATAACAAGTAGTTGAAATTAATTACAAAGTGACCAAACTGGAATCTACAGTCAAACCTTTCTATAACAGTATCGTTTGTTTCAAATATTTTTTGACGTTATAACGAAATGCTGTTATAAAAAACATATATTATAACGTAACATAATTAGAGAGGTCCGACTGTATTACTTTTTGCAAGTACAACTTTACTCAAAGTATACGTTCTTTTCTGAAATATGTACCTATTCCCCTTTGATCTCTCGCAGCATGGATTAATGTACACTGTAGTTTACTTATGTCCAGTTGTATGTCCTTTCAATATCTCGGTAACGCAGAATAAAAATTACAAAACAATATGAAATTAGGCTTTCCAAGGGTACATATTGTACATTCATAATTAACGGGTGTTTGTACGAAACAAATGAATACAAGACATGTGTCCGCTCTAGAATATTTGAAGAAAAAAAAACTTCAGAGGGGAAAAATGCATGTAGAATAAGAATGGTACTTGTACAATCAGAAGTACTACGTACTAAAGCTTCAGAAAACTGAGCACTTCTCAAACATATACACCGAGTCTTGAACACTTGATCAGTTAATAGTTTTTCTTTGAAGTTCATTAAAAGATATCTTCATTTGACAACCATGGGATCAGACAAAGGAAAAGGAAAAATGACAAATAATATCGGTGAATTACTCGAAGAATGGTATGAAGATGAGGGGCTAGAAGATGTACAAATAGACATATCAATGCTAGAAAATGATGATTATCAAGGTGAAAACACAGGCAATGAAGGGTTTCATGGCAGTGCTACTGGTGCTCGTCAACATAGTTTTGGAGTCGGGAATTCGCGTCGCAATTTGCAAAAACGTGCATGTCCATTTGTGTTAAAGATTTATGAAATGCTTGCTGATATTCAGTTCACTCCCTTGATTTCTTGGAATGGTAATGGTACCAGCTTTATTATCCATGATTGTCATAAATTTGCTGCTGAAGTTCTCCCCCGCTTTTTCCGCCATAACAATATCTCTAGCTTCATCTGCCAACTCAACTGCTATGTGAGTACGGTTTTATTAATATTGCAATATAAGTTATTATAGAGATTACTTCTTTAAGGTGATGTAATTTTTCTGTTTTGGTTTGTGATGAAATTAACAATAGGGATTCAGGAAAATAAGTTGGGACAAATTTGAGTTTCAGCATGAATGGTTCCAGAGAGGAAAAGGACAGTGGTTGAAGAATATCAAGAGGAAGGGTAGTAGAAAGTCCGAGATGAATCAGCAGCCACAAGAGCAAGGTATTGACGAAACGGTTGCAGTTACGATGGAGAAGGAAATTGAAGAAATCAGAGAAGAGCAAAATGCAATGAGGGAAGAAATCATAATGCTACAACAGCATCTAGACATACTAGAGAAAGAGATGGAAGATAATACTAAGCAAGCTCGGAACCATGTATCCTCCAAGAAAGACAAAATTCTCAAGTATTTGTTGAACCCTTTGTTTGAGTGTATAGGAGAGATCGGTAGCAGTGAAGTAGCGCAGGGACTCGGGGAGGAAGAGAAACAGGATGATGAGATAGAAGATGGTGTTGAAAATCGAGGCGAAAAAAGGAAAAAGCAAGTTGAAGAAGAGTTGCAGGGAAAGCATGAAGGAAGCAAGAGGATTGCAGCTGCAGGTGTTTCAGATTTTAAATCTGATTCGGATTTGAGGAAGATGCTTATGGATGAGATGGACATGAACAATTTGGCTCAAGAGCAACCTGATAATTTCCTGGAGTCGGAGGAACAGGCTGAAGGTCCATCTTTTTGGATTAATTATGTGGAACACCTAGATCACAAGCCTATCCTCTCTGGAGTTGGCCCTGCCGTCTCACAGTCGCCGGAAAACCAAACTTCGAACCTATTTCATGTATACTCTTCTGCTTAATTACAGTGTCATAAAATCATGAAATATGTTCACAGGACTCAAAGCTTCATTCCCATCTTCTCATTTGTTCCTCCTCCTTTTATTCATTTCATTTTGCTTCCCCAGTTTTCTGATTTAAATTTGTTTTGCAGGAATAGGAAATCGGGAGGTTCCTGCGGCATGGACGCATGGTGCACGCCAAAGAAGATTCACAAGACTGTTTTCATATAGTTATAGTTGTTACTTGTTTTTTATAGCTGTTGACTTGCATTCCTGCACCTTCGTTTCTTTGCTATAGTTTGTTATATCAGTTGGACAAGTTAATTTGCCTCTTTACCAGTGCTCTAATGTTCAGGCATTGATCGCATATATCCAGCATAATCACGTGTTAATAGAAATCTCAATGCTAATGAATGCTTAATTTTTTGCCGATAATGATCGACTGTGTCAACTGCTAGTCAATCCTAGCTTCATTGGACTTCAGGGGTTCAAAGAAGAAGCCATATCATAAACCACAGAAAGCACATGCAGGCAGGCATGCATTTTAACAGCAGCGGACAGGGAACTCTTCAAACCAGTCTCAAAGGAAAAATTAGAGAAACTTGTATTCCGTTGAAGCAACATTGTGCCGTTAATAGGCTTAACTGAATGTTGTTCGGAATAGAACACCTCAACAATATATGGGAACATACAGAATAAGAGTTAGCAACTCTCCTATTGGCGTTGTTCATTTCACCTTTATTATGATGCAAAAAACAGAAAATTTGGCCCTCTAAAATATAGGACCCCGTGTAGCTGCAAAATTGGAACGACAGGACACCTACAAACAACCAGTGCCAAGGAGTTGCTAAAAGAATTAAACAAACAAATCCATTCACATCAGAAAACTTTTGTAGTAGCCTAGTGGAAGTTCAAGATAAATCCATAGAGAGCTCCTAACAGCTCCTTAAATCTGGCTCGAGTCTCTACCAAAAATGTACCGCCTTACCCAGTCAGAGACAACTAGTGCCCTTGTACGCCAGCTAACTTGTTTGCTGGAAATTTAAAAACATGGTAATCATCATATCTCCATAGACAGGTCAAGAAACGTTAATGGAGCAGCGACGAGAGAAACACTTGAAAGATCAAAGAATTACCTAGCATACACAGAATACCAGAGCCACTGAGTGCTGTGACCAATTGAAACCCAATCTCCTGGAAGCTGTGCTGCTGTTTGCTCTCCTCCCAAGGGTGCAAACTGTCCCAAATGTCGGTACCTGGAACAAACATTTTGAATAGCATTATAAAAAACTTTTTCAAGCCAAAATTACAACACATTCCAGTTATTTTATTTTTTCGCCACTCATCCTCCTTAACTTCCCTCCCACTAATGATTGTGTGCATACTCAAACCGAGCTTCCTATGTTTCTGTTATGGTTTTAGAAGTTAATATACTGCATGAGACGGCTAGCAAAATCTCAGATATCCCACGAGACATCTCATCGTATGATCATCTAACAATTTCTGACCAAAGTTGTGCGCTTCACTCGTGTTGCTGAGGAACACAATCTCATAGAAAGGTGATGCTAAGAAATGATCTGACAAGCCCGATTGGTACCTGAATGGGTGAAAGCGATGGCGACCTTCTCCTCTAAATCGAAGAGGACCTTCTGGATTTTTTTCACATTCCTCCATACGATTAAAGCAATTAGCTAAGTAGACACCTTGCTGAGATGCAACCTGAACAAGTCGTTGCACATGCAACAAAGATATTTAAGCACGCATGCATCCATCAGAAACACAAACAGAAGCTACAAGCACAATCTTGGTTGCATAATACCTGAGCTGTTGCTGGGAGATTCTTCATCTCAGAATCCACTTGGGACAGAGCTGATTTAAATTCTTCAATATTCACCTCAACTGATTCTTTAACACCATCTCCTTTTGACTCTTTCAAGAGATCGGCCAGATTACTCATTTTTTTACTTTTCAAGTAAAGCTCTACTTGCGGATATCTTTCACATATGTCTTTAAGTACTTCCTGAAATTCTTTGACGGTAAGTGTTCCAGAGTTATCCTTGTCTGCTTTATGAAATATAGCAGCAATATCTTCCTGAACAGTGAGAAATTTGGCAAAACAAAGATCAGTATTTGCAAAATTTAATATCTAATAATTCAAAATTCAAACCAGTTCTATTTTATCAGATGCTGGCTGTTTCCGATGTTAATTAACCAAAAGATCACCGGTTGTATTTAAACCAACAAGTATCCTGAAAATTATTGCCCACTTTGTATCCCTATTTGAGTTTTTTCTAAGCTTTGAAGTAAAGTGCAAATTACAATGTGTAGCTTGTAGATATTTCCTAAGCTCCAACAGTGTTGCCGTCATGGGTAAAAAAAAATGAAGTTGAAAATTTGTCTACTTAGAACTGGTTGACAAAATAGATGGACTGGAATAATGCACTCTAGTGGAATGCTAGATCGAATGACCACCCAATATAAGAAATGTGATCAGGAAGTGAAGGTGAGATTACCATGACTTTCCGCTGGTTGATTGTTGCACAGTCACCAAGTGCATATACGTTGTCCTGTCCCTCAACACGCAGCCACTCATCAGTTGCTAACACTCGTCTGTTTCCCTGTTACCAAATACAGCTTTCACATAAGCAACGTAAATAAAATAAAATCATACAAAAGCTTCACAGAAGCATTACATTAGCTCCCAATAAACAAGGAAAGATACCTGACCAATGTGCTTCATAAATTCCATAATTACTGGACGAGTTCCAATGCCAGTTGACCAGACAGCCATTCCATAGGGCATTGAAGTTATTTCTCCACGTTTGACATCCTTGGTAGAAATTTCTTTATCTCCTACCTTCACAACCATTGATCCTGTTTTCACATCAATACCATCTCTCTGGAATTTTTCTTCAGCAAAAGCGGTAATGCGCTTGTCAAACCTACATATGAACAATACAAATTACCACATTAGAACACAAGTGAAAGTGGAAAATGAGCTCATAATGGAACTGCAAGTTCCAAGTCAAAGAGATTGCAGTAGAAATAGAAACATAAGAATTTGCTTCAAATTAACCATCACATATGAGAATTAGACATTAGGATGACTGCTCGCTAATAATTAACCAAACACTTTTGCCAGTACTTTGCCTAAGGACCAATAGAAGCGCATCAACTGAAAGATCTTCATAAACTGATAGATTTTGGAATAAAATGGCTTACTTTACTTTACTTCAGCCTCTTTCTAAAGTTTTATTACCTACATAACCACATAAGTATGGCATCACCTGATTTAATTGCCCTTCACCAAAAGAAAAGAAGAAGGTGGGAAAAAAAGGAAGGAATTGAAACAGATGATTTTCTGTTTTGCTCACAGAAAACAATGATCAACTAACCCACAACTGTTAAACCAGAGGAAGCAGCTAAAGTGTCCCTTTGCTTTGTGGCTCTTTTAACCGCATTCTGTCCTATGTCTAGGTATTACATCCTAATGTTGAGGGAGTAAAACAGCCTTTGCGTTCAAACATCTTTTATTTACAATAAGCTCAATCAAGGCCAGAAATTGGAACTTTAAGAGCAGAATTTCCACTACTAGGCATCACTGGTAAGCCAAGCGTGAAAAATCACTCTTAACAAGTTCTTACATTTGCATATCAAAACTATGTTGCCTCAAAGAGGTATTATCTTCACCAAGACATTTCTTTACACACTGGGCAAAGTATACATCTCACTTCCAAAATTTGGTCGATCAAGGAACAATTAATCAGTATATGAACAGTTAATCAGTGTATGAAATATACTTTAGATTTATTTACCAAAACACACACACACACACACACACTTAGATGACCAGATAAAAGAGGTGTTGTTCTTACATGTTCAGAATATGATCTGTTGCCTCAAGAAGTGTTATCTTCACCAAATCTTTGACTTTAGGATAGAGTCTAACTATATCTTCATTGACAAAATCGTGAAGCTGCGCCGCAAACTCCACACCAGTTGGTCCACCACCAACAATAACAAAGTGAAGCAGTCTCTTTCTCTCCTCATCACTGAGGGTCGGCAGACTTGCTTTCTCAAAACAGTCAATAACACTTCTACGGATCTTTTGAGCATCTTCTACTTCCTGCACAAAGTCATTCCGATGGAAATGTACCCTAATCTTAAATAAGTTATCTAAAACTCATCTCGTGGCATCACAAACTTCAAATAGTATTCCAGGGATTACCTTCAAGAAAAAGGTATTCTCTTCAACACCAGGAATGTTAAATGTGTTTACACGGGCTCCAACGGAAATCACGAGATAGTCATAATCGACAGCAAACTCTTCCTTCCCATTCCCATTGGTGTCTAGATTTGATCGACAGTATACTTTCTTGTTTTCTGGATCAATTTTGACACATTCAGCTTCCCAGTAGTAGGCATCTACATGTTTCTGCTAGGAGGACCACATATAATATCAGAGAGAACACAATATTTCATTAACTAGCCTTGACATTCATAATATAGATAGCAAAGTTAAACGAATTTATTATACTTGGAGCATGGCGGCAAAGAATAAACTATACTTGCAGAGTTGGTTTAGCCAATGAACAGAAGTGTTGCAGCTGCTGCTATAGGCTTTGTATTGAAGAATTAAAATGAAACACAAACAAAATGTTACAAGTTCGAGTTACCATTTTCCTACCTTTCTGATAATGTTGCGGATTGGTTCAACAACGCTGCGACTCTCCACTGTGCCACACGTAACACTTGGCAGCAAAGGGGTGAATGCGAAGTAATTTCTTGGAGATATCACTTGGACATCATATGAAGGATCCTTTAGATTCTTCAAGAAACTAGTTCCAGCCCAGCCAGTTCCAAGGACAACTACTTTCTTTTTTCTGTTGTTGGCCTCAACCATCTCTCCAGTATTAGGATTCTCACATGATTTTGCTGCCTCAGAGTATGCCACAAGACCTCCACCACTGTCATTTACATAAAAAGGTCAGAAAAGAACAAACTCACTGCAACAGATAACTAAAGAGCTGCAGTAGAAAAGTATCTCTGAAGGTGGTAGGATGGAAGAAAAAATGTCCGTTGGTGCTTTTGGGAAAAAAAAAAAGGCAGACCAAATTTTCATTTCAAAAAGTAATAATGATAACAAGGTAAAAGCCTATGAAGCACCAATAATGAAAGTATTTTTCTCCACCTGAGCTAACTGCACCATCATATTGCTCCCAAGGATAAATATTTTCTTTTCGAGAATAAACGATCAGAAAACTTGCTTAAAATATCATGTATATAAAGCATAATAAGTAGAGACTAGTCGAATAGCGCAATTTTTTAGCACTACGATACAAAAGCCTTCCAAATGGATGCACTAAAGAGACATGCCATATTACTGATTTAGTAAAGTAGGGAGGGAGCTTAAGCCTAACATTTATCTCGTCTTATGTGCCCTCAATTTGCAGCCTAATACCTAAGCTATCTGTATTCCGTTGCCACTTTTCCTGTTCTTTATCCTATTTTCACCTTTGATCTAGAAAACTCTGTATCTATAGTAAAAAGCTACTGTACATGACAATTACTACATTTTATAGCCCGATCATGGAGTATTAATCATCTAATTATAGCAATATCAAAATGATTTTACTATTGAAATAAACAAATAAGCAGGAAGCAATAAACTCTAGTGGAATTAGGATTCCACAAGCACGCTTAATTCTAATTCCATCATCAAGGCAAAACAATTATTGAAACATAGCGAAGCAGAGGTACCTGCTCTGCCACTATACCAAGTAAATAACTATAACTAAATAAGTAGAGAATTAGGATCAGTATATTATCAAATTACTATACAGACTTCTAATTTAGCTAACAGATAAAACATTTCACCAAGACCACCAAACATTTAAAACTTTAGTTAGCAGATCTGAAAATTCTTATCCAGAGACTACTTGATCAAACTACAAGTTCATATCATAACCAGCACATCGTCCCTTCATAAAGGAATTCAATGTAGCTGTTTCATTTCATCAGAAACAAGCATTTACGGTGTTTTCTTCATATTAACTGCCATAAGCGTATTAACTGCCATAAGCGTAACAAATTACGAGATTAAGAGAATTAAATTTAGCTACAAGTTAAGAGGACGAATGCAAATTCAAATTCCGAAACAAGCAACCTAATAATCAAAGCTGATTATGTTAACATAGCAGCAAAATATAGGAGAGCTACGAAGAGGTACCTGACGGTGAAAACAATGAGCAGCTTAGAAAGCGAAGGATTATCACGGAAAGTTCTCGAAAATCTCTCGATCACCGTTACTCTCTGCATTTTGCGTTCAATTTAAGCGATCTCACCTTGCCTTGTATTCACCTATCAACAGAAACAAAAGCAACCATAAATTCGCCATATATTAAAACAGCTATACTTTTAACGCTACAAAACCTCAAAAATATCACCTAAAATTCACTTCAGATACCAATAGAAATCAAAGCGTTCACGAATTCTTATAGACCTATACAAAATATACTGCGAAATATATACCTGAGATTTGCTGTTGTGCAGAGAGATAGAGAGAGAGAACGTGGTGTGAGTTGTAGAAAGAGAATATGAAGAAAGGAGAGAGAATCAATGAGAAGAAGAGAACATGGAAATGTGCAACGTTTTTTTTCCCTGAGAAATGGGAATTGGGAAGGTGAAGAGTCAAAGAGAGTCAGGAAGCTTCTAATACTTTCCAGCTTAGAGCAGCGCTGGTCTTTGCTTAACGTGATGCCCAAGAATTAGACACATGAATTTTGGAAGGCGGAGTGCATTTTTGCTCTGTTGTCGCCGTCAGAAGTCAACACGTTCCAAGTTAGACCTATTACTAGCGATATTTTTTTTGGTCCAATGTACTGTTTCAATAATAATTTAGTCCGACTTAATACAGAAAATTAGAGGTTCACATATATGCTGTCATTTTTATAATTAAGGGTGTTTTTTACCTTCTAATTTTGTGTAAGAGATCAAATTAATCCCCAAATTTGAACTAAAGATACTTTTCCCCTTCACAATTTAATATTATAAGCACACCATCTATTTTGACACTTGTGGTTGAATGCTCCTATATACGTATTGGGTAAGAAATAACTTTTTATGTGTTTGGTAAGATGCGGATTTAGGATTTAAGTTTTATAGGTTTCATTTGTAAAATTTTAGTATTAAACCTATTGTATTTTTAAAGTTACGGGTTCATATTGCTAAATATTATAATATTAATAAATTTTTGCACATACGTTTATGTTCCTCGCTAAAAATACTGGGTTCAGTTGAACCCGGTACCAATATCTTGCATCCGCCTATGTATTAAGAAAGTCCTTTTTATAAAACACTATGAAGTTATTTCCTAGTATCTGGGTTCCAAAAAAATATTTTTAAAACACTTATATTGTCGGAAGTTATATTTTTCATAACTATCTAAACTTAAGAGACCTTCTTCATAACAATGCTCCAACTAGGGTGTACATGAATCGGGTTGGTTCAATTTTTATCAAAACCAAACCAAACCAACTATATCGATTTCGATTGGTTCGGTTTTGTCGGATTTTCGGGTTTTTTTGTTACATGAATATTATTTGAATCTTACTTTGTTCAAAGTTATAGATAAAGTTTTGATAAGTGAATATATGTTTAGTAAATATTGAAAAAATTGAAAAACATATGATCTATTAAAATATTCCAATGAGAGAACTTTGTTAGTAACACATGATAGTTATCTTCTTAGCCGCGTATCAATAATTTTCCGTCAATGTACGCTTTCAAGGTTAACATATGAGAGGATCTCAAATATTTCTACATTTTTAAAAAAAAAATCAATATAAAGTCTTAAAAATATATATATAAATTATATATTAGAAATTTGCTTAAATAACAATTTTTCTCTCTCTTCTTGTTTCTCTCTCGACGCACGTTTAGCGTGAAGTGCTATCCTGCGCCCACCGGAAATGGGGAGGGCTCGAGGACGACCGTCAAAAGGTGCAAATCAATCGCAAGAGGAGCAAACCAATTTCATGGAGGAACGAAGCTCAGACACAGTACGTGTGGTAACACCGAAAACCCTATTGATCGGAGGGATTATTGCTAGTCTCTCGACAAAGGAAGGGGTAAGTGGGAACAATTCCATTGCTAGCACACAGAAAGTGATTGAGGAACCATCAGGCACTAAGGGAAAGGAGAATTTGACTAACAATTCAGAGATATGGTCGACTCTTCCTACGCGGAGTGAGGACGCCAGAACCCCTGCACCTGCATGGATGACTCCGGCAATCATGCAGACTGATCTGAGCTCAAAGGAAACAAGGCAAGCACAGACTGAAGCGATAGAACCTCAATTGAAGCAAGTATGCCTTTCTCAAAGCGACAAAGGGAATGAAACAGTAACACACAATGGGGAGAACAACGTGAGCTACAGCTGGAACCAGGGCAACCAGGAGGAAAGGCATGCACGACGCTATTTGAGGAGAACAAAATGGCAGCAAGAGGTATGGATTTGACTTTTATACCTCCTGTGATTGTTGAAGGAGAGACGATTGTGGAATTAGTATAGCAGGACATTGATAGTGAGATTGAAAAATGGAAATATGCTGCAATTACATATATAGTTGGTGGTTCACCTACAATTAGGGTTATGGAGCGGTTTGTAGCAGCACATGGGGAGTTCACATCAAAGACAAAGGTGTATTATCACAATGCTGGATATTTTGTAATAAACTTTTTATACATTGAAGAGAGAAATTTGGTGATATACTCAGGACCTCACATGTTGAACAATCGACCAGTAATTCTCAAGCCTTGGACCGCAAATTTCAACTTTGATGCTGAAGATTTGAAGACAATCTCTATTTGGGTAAAACTGCTAATCTCCCATTGAGTTGTTGGAGTGAAAATACTTTAAGTAAAATTGAGAGTAGATTGGGCCAAGCCATATATGTTGATGCATGTACGTCAAATGCAAATAGGATTTCATATGCTAGAATCCTTGTAGAGATTGATGTCACCAGGGAACTTCCAAAAGCCATCAAAGTAAAGGATCCAAAAGGTAGAGTGATTGAGCAAGAAATATGATATGACTGGAAACCAACATACTGTGCAAAGTGTATGCAAATTGTCCACAATTGTCAAAACCAACAAGTACTTGTGGAGAACAAGCCAGGTCAACAACAACAAATGAAAGCCCCAAAGCAGAAGACAAAATGGAAACCTATTAATGCTGAGGGAAAGATATAGAACCAGGACCAAGGGGAGGTACCAGACAAGAGTACTGAGGGTAGCAATATACAAAATTAAATGCCGGAAGGAGAGGATGTATTCGCGAAGTGGCCGCCCTTGCTCAATTTGGCTCAGAACAGATGAAGAGTAAATCAACAGCAAAAGGTCCAAAAATACCAACGTCTGGAAGGCATGTAACAGTCCTTAATGGGTTTAATATGCTAGTTGAAGTAGGTTAAGAAAAAATTGAAGAATGTAGTTCGAGTAGAGGGGTTGACACAGGGGGTGCTGCAACATAATAATCCCAAACTATTATAATGATAGTGACATGGAACGTGAGGGGTTTTAATAAGGTGTTTAAGCACAAGGAGTTAAGGTGTTTTTGAAGGAAAATAAGGTGAGTATGATAGAAATAAGTGAACATCGAGTTCATGATACAAAAGTTATTAAGATTATAGATAAAGTTGTGCCGGGGTGGAATTGGTGTTATAATGTCTCAAACTCATGCAAAGGTAGGATATGGGTACTTTGGAATCCAAATATTATAAGTTTTACAATTTTGGAGAGGTCTGCACAGATTATCCATGGATATGTAAAAGTCCATCACAGCACCAAAGAGTTTCATTTCTCAGCAGTCTACAAATTGCATACTATACAAGATATAAAAGCTTTATAGGATATGCTTAGGGACATGGAGGACCAAATTATGGGGCCTTGGTTGATAACGGGAGATTTTAACGCAATTTTGGGGGCAGAAGATAGACTCTATGGCAGAGAAGTACAAGATAATGAGATTAAAGACTTTAGAACTTTGATGGAAGACTGTAGTTTGACAGAACTACCTACTGTTGGCAAATCATATACATGGACAAATAGTCATGTTTTGAGTAGAATTGACAGGGCAATTGTGAATGCCGAATGGATGCTTAATATGCCCCCTCTACAAGTTTATGTGATGGACTCACTTTTCTCTAACCGCTCTCCACTTGGTATAGAGGTTGAGGGAAATTGTGATAAAAAGAAGAGGCCATTTAAATTTACAACTGTATGGCAGAACATCTTGATTTAGAGAAGATAGTAAAGGCTAATTGGTTCTTGCATGAAGTAAATATGGTAGCCATATGGCAGAATTTGAAGAATGTCAAATCAGCATTGAAGAGTTTAAATAAAAGAGAGTTTATGAATGTAGCAGAGAAGATTAACTCCATTAGAGATAAGCTAAAAGACACACAGGGGAAGTTGAGATTCCAATATACCTAGCAGTTTGTTTGAAGAAGAAAAGAATCTCATGTTTCAACTTGAGAAATGGGATAAGATTGAGGAGTCAATTTACAAACAGAAAACCAGAGTACAATGGCTGAAACTGGGGGATACAAATAATGCATATCTCTTTGCTAACATGAAGGGAAGAAAGGTTCAGAATCAAATAACTAAACTTACAGCTAGTAATGGAAATGTGATTACAAATCCAAAGGGTATTGAAGATGAATTAGTTGGGTTTTACAAACAGCTACTAGGGATTGCAACTACATGTGTGCCTGCTATACATCCTGGGTTGATAAAGAAGGGTCCAGTACTTACAGGAAGCCAGCAGCTCCAACTTGTTACACCTTTTACAAGAGAGGATGTAACTCAAGCACTGAAAGGGATTGATGACATGAAAGCACCTGGAAGAGATGGGTTCAATGCATACTTCTTCAAAAAAAAAATATAGCATATCACCGGTGAAGATATTATAAAAGTAGTAATGGATTTTTTTAATACAGGCAAGATGTATAAGTCAATCAATAGTACAACAATTATCTTATTCCCTAAAGTTAAAAATCCAACTTCGATCAGAGAGTACAAGCCAATCTTTTGTTGTACCACACTCTACAAGATTATTTCCAAGATGCTAACAAGTAGATTAATGCAAGTGATGGACACTTTGGTAGATGGTAGCCAAGCAGCTTTTGTCCCCGACAGAGTCTTGACAGATAATATTCTTCTTAGCCATGAGTTGGTAAAGGGATATGGTAGAAAAGGTGTCTCGACAAGATGTATGATCAAGATCGACATGCAGAAAGCATATGATTACCTTGAATGGATATCTATGAAACAAGTACTTATAGGCTTATGCTTTCCCAAAGAGTTTATAGAGTGGATCATGGAGTGCATCATAACAGTTTCATACTCAATCACCATCAATAGAAGTCCAACTTTTCCATTTGCAGCTAAGAGAGGGGTGAGACAAGGAGACACAATGTCTTATCTACTTTTTGTCTTAGCAATGGAGTACTTGACGAGGGCACTGAAAACACTAAAAGAGCAGCCATACTTTAATTACAACCCTAGATGTGAAAAAGTGAGTATCATACAGCTCAGTTTTGCAGATGACCTGCTCTTTTTCTGTAGAGAAGATTTAATATCCATACAGCTGCTATACGACTGCTTCCAGGAGTCCTCAAAAGCTTCAGAACTCATCGCAAACCAGAGCAAAAGTTGTGTGTACTATGGGGCAGTACAAGTAGATATCCAACAAGAGATCCTTCATAAAATTGGCTTTACAGTGGGTGAACTTCCCTTTTGATACCTTGGAGTACCTTTGAGCTCAAAAAGACTCTCAGTTAGTCAATGCCAACCTTTACTTGATAAAATGCTGGGAAGAGTGAAACAGTGGACAGTGAAGTTCTTGAATTATGCAAGAAGATTACAATTGATAAAAAGTGTGTTGATCGCTATACAATCTTTCTGGTCGCAAATCTTTCCTTTGCAAAGAAAGTCATTTAAGCTGTTGAATCCATATGTAAGAAATTTCTATGGACAAGTGATACTACTGCAAACAAGAAAGCTCTGGTAGCGTGGGAAAACTTATGTAGGCCAAAATCAGCAGGGGGATTAACATCACTGGCATGAGTATGTGGAACAAAGCTGTCATGCCGAAACATCTATGGAATCTATGCAAAAAGAATGACAAGTTGTGGATACAATAGATACATACATATTATATAAAGGGAAGAGATCCATGGACAGTGACAACAAAGTAAGCCTCATGGATAGTCCAAAAGATATTACATGTTGCTAAGTACCTGAACGATGGTGGTTTGGGAATAGAGAAGACCTTAAAAGCAAGAACCTACTCTATCATAACCATTTATAATCAATTGAGAGGGGAGTTCCCAAAGATAATTTGGAGAAGATTGATATGTAACAACAAAGGATACCCCAAATGGATATTCATCTTATACCTAGCACTTCAGAAGAAGTTATATACTAAAGATAGATGAAGTAGGTGGGGGATGCAGGTTAATCCAACTTGTCCTTTGTGTTTCTAGGAAATGGAGGATCATCAACACCTCTTCTTTGCTTGTAAATACTCAAGTACTTAACAACTCATGGAGAAAATTATTAGCATGGCAGAAGATCACAAGGCAGGTCTATTTTTGGGAGGAAGAAGTTGATTGGGCTATTAAACATGTAACTGGAAAGGGATCAAAAGCAGAGATCTACAGATTAAGTATGGCAGGAACAATATATCATCTGTGGATAGAAAGGAATCGTAGAATTTTCCAACAAAAAAGGAGAAGCAGTGAAGACATCACAAGACAAATAATTCAAGAAGTACATTATAGAGGCAATATGCAGGTACGATTGAGAAGAGAAATGCAATACTTAAATTTTTATCCATAGCATGACAGAAGAGCTAGGTAGATTGATGTATAGTTTGTCCTGATTTTGGGGCCATATGATCAATTTCAGGAGTTCTGTTTTATACATGTAAATATTTCGAGTGGTAATAAAATCTTTAATTACCAACAAAAAAAATTATATATTTATATATTGGTTTGGTCCGAATATTTTTATTCAATACCAAACCAAGTCAAACCAAACGTAGTCGAAATTTTTAATCGGCTTGGTTTGATTTTTCGGTTTGGTGCGATTTTCCGGTTCGATTTGCACGCCCCTAGGCCTCCAACTATAATTTTATACTATTTAAAGTTTGATATCAAAATATTTAATCAAAACGTCATCTTATTTGCTAAGAATATTTTTAATATTTAGTTATACATTTTAAAAAAAAAAATACTCACTAACCAATAGCTAAAAAAGGTATAATTTCAAAACAAAAAGAAATTATTTGTAAATAAACTTGTTTTTTCAAAAATAGTTTTTGTCGCACCATACAGACGCCAGAATTTAATTGGCAGTTTGGCACTCTTAGTATGATACGCAACTGTTTGGTTATGGAAAGGGAAAAGAAAAGCCGTGAGGAATGCCGATATGACCGACTGGGTTGGCTCCTCGTCTCATTTCACACTTGCTTTCATATTCACTAGTTTAATCAATTTCTTATTTGTGTGAATCTTTTGAGGTTCATGTATCATGACGCAAGCTTGGGGAATTTAGGTTCAAAGTTTGATGGCTAAATAATTAAAGGCAAATCTGATTTGGGGTTCCTAAATCCTAAGATCTAGGCGATGACCTGATTCTAGCCACGTTCTAAGATACGTTACAGGAAATAAAATAGGGAAGAAATGTTTGGTTTTCGTCAGCGCTGTCATATGTGTAACAGCACAACATATAAGTTATAAAATTAACTTAATAATTACACCTAACTTAGGTGTGTATTCAAGCAAGCTCACAAATCTGGACACTTATTCATTGCAATGTTTACTTTAATGCTGTTTATTTTACCGCGGACAAAACTCAAAATCTAAAAAAGTAAACTAGATCAACTCTTGTTTTAGAATTTACTCAACAAACTCCTTAAAATCGTTGCATGACTTAGTTTTGGAATTATTACATAATTTTGTATGTAAAAGCATTAAACTATAGGAACTTAATTCAAAATTAGATTTGACAAATCATTTTCCAAAAAAAAACATAGGCTGTTATTTTACAGAACAATTGAGCAATAAAATTAAAACAAGAGAGAGCAGATATCGGACCACCTTAGTGGACAAGTATCAACATCCACTTTTATATTTGCTTCTCCAGCTTTATTCTTTAAAAAATAGATAAAACTGTCAATTCATTCGGTACTGATCAATAGGTTGTTTGTTAGAGGAAAAAAAGACAAAAATGGGTACCCGTTACTTTCAATTTTATTCTACATCAGATGTTTTTCCTTTTAATTTGTTTAAGATTAATTGACATATTTTTATATTTGAAATTACATTATTTAATATTTCATAATTTTTCCTAATGGCAGCCTTTTATAGAAATAATGCGATATATTTAAGACCTTCAGATTTAAAAGTTATTTTTGATGTGTTATACAAATTCAACTTATGTGTCAAAAAACTTTTTGATCTTTCTTAAATTCTTGACAAAGATGTGGAGCGAAATCTTCTGTTTATTGGTGCGGGAGGACGAGGGAGAGTTCTCTAAGTTTGATTCAAATTTGATAGTAAAAATTGCACGGGGTGCCTTATTTAGGCGCCCCTTTTTAATTTATACCTGCTTTGTTTTTATGTTTGTACCGGTATTTATTTTTTTGTTAAAAGACTTTCGAAAAGACAATTTTATCCTTTTACAAGCAGTCAAACCTACTTTCTCTTCAAGTAAACCCTATTCCTCTACTTCCATTCCTATACTTTGCAAATACTCTCTTTCTCTCTCTCTCCCGTTCTTCACTTTTACGATCGTCATTGTTTTTTGATATTCATCGCTTCAACTGTTTGTTCGCCAACAATATTACGTATAATCACAGGTACATTGCAGTACATTTACGTTCTGGGTATTATTTTTTTTTTTTGTGATAGTCATGTTCTATAGTGCTTTGATGTTTAATTTTATTGGTGTTTTGTTTTGGTAATATGCTGAAGTTTTGAACGTGTGTGTCTGTTTTAAATGAACATTTCTATAAATTCTTTAGCTAGGGAGCTGAAGTTTTGTTTCTGTTTTTGTTATATTTTTATGAAAGTGGGAGCTGAAGTTGTGTGCTTTGTACTTCAACCTGTTTTTGTTTTGGAGCTGAAATTAGTGCTTTGTTTCGCTGAAACTTCAGCATATAGGGAGCTGAAGTTTTGTGTTTTGTACTTCNCGTACACAATCAAAAGCTCCTTCAGTCCGTATTGTTCCTCCTACAAGAGCAGGGGAAAGGTATTTTGAGTTTCGAGATTGGTTTAATTGTCGTGCTTACTGGAAGGATAACCACGATTTGAAGAGTTTGATCAAATCTTTCTTGACTCCTGCAAAAGAAGAAAAGTTAACTAATGGTACTTTTCTATACATTTTGGCTATGGAGAACTTGAAATGCAGCATGAAGTTGGTTCATTGCTTGTGTCTTTCTCGTATATTCACCAATGATCGAGACTCCATTAGTTTCAAGATTTTTGGGCATAATGTATCGTTCACACTTGAAGACTTTCACATTATGTGCGATTTGAGGATCACCGCACATAATGTTGAAAAACCATCTAAACGCGAGAGCATGATCTTGAAGAGACATTTTGGTAAGTCTAAGGGTGTGACCTTGAAGGACATTCGAGATTTTATGTCTCGTAATGAAATTCAGAAGGACGATGCAAATTTCAAACATGTATGCGAGAGCGATGAAGATGCAGTTAAACTGATGGAAATTCTTCTTGTGGAGTCTGTTGTATTTGGTAAAAAGAATGAATCAACGGTACTAGAGGATTATGCAGCGATTGTCGAAGACGATAATGCTTGTGCTGCTTATCCTTGGGGTAATGTCTCTTATGAGAAGCTCATTACTTCAATGAAACATGCATTGGATAACCAATCCAACGAACATTCAACAGAGTATACTATTGGTGGATTTCCATATCCATTGTGTGTTTGGTTTTATGAGCGTTTCCCCGATCTTCGGAATAGGTATATTAAAGAAGACGAGTACCTTGATTCTCCTCAGTTCCCCAGGATGTTACGTTATATATGTGTGGGAGAGCCCAAATATAAAGAACTTGAGAAATATTTTAGTAAGCATTCTGTAAGTGAGTATTTTTTTATTTTTTGTAGTTTTGTTAATATGTTGATGTATTACTTTTATTTTATTTTTCATAATGTACTTTTTTTGTATTAAACAGGAATATCGGAAATTTAAGGTATTGGATATAATTCCTACAGAAGAGGAATTGAATTCAATGCCTTTGATTGGACAATTGCCTTGCAGCCGGGTTCGTTCAAGGGTAGTTAATGCGGTTCCTTCAACTGGTGAATCACCACGTAGTCGGAGTCGATCAAAAGAAACTCGTTGAACTTCAACTGCTGAATCACCTCGTACCCATAGTCGTTCTAACCGTTCTATAACGGTGTTTGACAATGAATTAGTCAATAGAATATGCTCTGTAAGTTTTTGTGCTGAATTTTTAGTTTTATTTTTGTGTATTTTTTGTAAAACTACATCATGCT
Source organism: Nicotiana paniculata (assembly GCA_005239505.1). Taxonomy (NCBI): domain Eukaryota; kingdom Viridiplantae; phylum Streptophyta; class Magnoliopsida; order Solanales; family Solanaceae; genus Nicotiana; species Nicotiana paniculata. The sequence goes on along the minus strand of ML309268.1, from coordinate 1,579 downwards.
TTAAGCTGAAGTTTTGTTCTGTTTGTGCTTAACTTCAACATTTTAGTATCTGAAGTTTTGTTTTGTTTTTCCTGAACTTCAGCATTCTAGTAGCTTAAGTTTTTGTTCTATTTGTGCTTAACTTCAACATTTTAGTATCTGAAATTTTGTTCTGTTTTTCCTGAACTTCAGCATTCTAGTAGCTTAAATTTTTGTTCTTTTTGTGATGAACTCCAGCATTCTAGTAGCTGAAGTTTTTGTTCTCTTTGTCATGAACTTCACCATTCTAGTAGCTGAAGTTTTTGTTCTTTTTGTGATGAACTTCAGCATTCTAGTAGCTGAAGTTTTGTTCTATTTTTCTTGAACTTCAGCACTCTTGTAGCTGAAGTTTTTGTTCTTTTTGTGATGAATTTCAGCATTCTAGTAGCTGAAGTTTTGTTATGTTAACTTCACCATTCTAGTAGCTGAAGTTTTTGTTCTTTTTGCTCTTTTTGATGAATTTCAGCAGTCTAGTAGCTGAAGTTTTGTTATGTTTTTCTTGAACTTCAGCATTCTAGTAGCTGAAGTTTTGTTCTGTTTTTCTTGAACTTCAGCATTCTAGTTGCTGAAGTTTTTGTTCTCTTTTTGATGAATTTCAGCAGTCTAGTAGCTGAAGTTTTGTTATGTTTTTCTTGAACTTCAGCATTCTAGTAGCTGAAGTTTTGTTCTGTTTTTCTTGAACTTCAGCATTCTAGTTGCTGAAGTTTGTTCTGTTTTTCTTGAACTTCAGCACCCTAGTAGCTGAAGTTTTATTCTGTTTTTCTTGAACTTCATCATTCTAGTAGCTGAAGTTTTTGTTCTCTTTGTGATGAACTTCAGCATGCTAGTAGCTTAAGTTTTGTTTCTCTTTGTGATGAACTTCAACATTCTTTTGTACGTGAAGTTTTGTTTTGTGTCTCTATACTATAGGGTAACGAATGAGGTTAAAAGGCAAGCAGATGCAGAAAGAAAATTAATTGCAAAAGAAGTTGTTGCTCAATTTAAAGAGAATGAACGATCAGCTATTGTTGATGAAGTTTTTGGAAAAGTCAAGGTAAGCTAATTTATAGAGAAGTCTTTTTTTTCTGTGCTAATGTTATTTTAGATTAATCATTGTTAGTAATTTTTTTCTAGGAGTATTTTGATGAGAAGTTTCAAGAGTTGTTCAAGATTGTCAAGAAATCAAATGGAACAGATGATGACTCCTTTATGAAGTCTCGACAATATGATAGGATGAATAACTCATTTGAGAATCTATCGGACATGAATGCTGATGATGATGAAGCGCATCAAAATGTTACTCATGTGATGAATGCTGCTCATGATGAAGTNCCTGTGAGAGTGGCTGTTGAAGGAGATCAACGTGTTGAACGACAATTTAACAACGAACATCCCAGCGTTGATCAACCTAGCAAAGATGTAGTTGATGAACATTTATCAACTGTGAATGTTGCAAGCAAGAAAAGTGTAGATGATCAAGGTGTTGATTATGAAAGAGATGCACCAAGTGGTGATGGATATCATGCACCTGTTGGTACTGAACAACGGACATCTAGTGATGTGTGTACCAATATTGAGAGAG
>ML309265.1:6123-40738 GCA_005239505.1 Nicotiana paniculata | reverse complement strand
CCCCCCTCAAACCCCCTAGCACAAACGCCCCTCCTTCTTCTCCCCACCTTCTCCCCCTCATAAATTCTTCTCTCTTTCTCATCTCTCAAGCACACAAGTTACCACCTTAATTGTTCACCACTCTCAAGTAAGTTCATGTCTTCTTTATCTCTTCTCTCTTATTTTTTCTTTCTTAAATTTGTAATTTAATTTCAGATTTGTGTCATGTTTTAGAATAGAACTTTCTTCTTTTTAGTTGATAATGTATATAATGGTAGACAATAACATGATTTTGTTGTATAGAAGTTGATTGTGGTGGAGATAAGTATGTGCAACTATTGTGGTTGATTTGGGGAGGATTTATACCTCCATGGGGTAGTTGTGCTAAATGGTAGACCCATGCGCACTAGGTATTTGTGGAATTTCCCCAATGAGCTTTAAATGCTAATGTAACCATGGTGTTGGTGAAGTGTGAGTAACCGCCCTAGGTTCACACAAATCACACCCTTACTAATAGTGGCCCTTGTTTTTCCAGGTACTATGCATCCACCAAGAAAGAGACGTACCACAGGTTCCTCAGCCAGTGGGTCAGGAGGCTCTTCGAGAGCTCGGGCACAGTCTAGCTCGAGCCAGTTCGATAGTAGCCGGTTTGTATCTAAAGAAGCCCAAAATAGGTTTAATGAAAAGGCGTTCAAGAAGCCTATGCCCGATCAGGCCATTGAAAGGGTAGCTCTTTGGATTGAACGCCCGAACATATACCATGAATTGAGAAGACGTCAGCTCGACACTTTTTTTAGGAACCGGAGGCGGGAAATCTGATGTTGGTACGAGAATTCTATGTCAATTGCCCGGAGCATGTTGATCGGGTTGTCACGGTGCGCAACACCCGTGTGAATTCTTCACTCGAGGCTATTCGAAGAGTGTAACCGTTTCCAGTCTTCAACGGGGAGGAAGAATTTTATCAGACATATCAAAAAAGACCTGTCACTTGGAACCTCTTCTTTCAAACAATATGTATTTAATATGGATTACCCCTGGAATCACCCTGAACTCAGCCTCTCTCACTTTGGAGGCAAAGTGTTGGCTGACAATCATCAACAGTCGTCTGATGCCATCAAGAAACACTACTGATATTAATGGACCAAGGGCAACGACGATTTGGTGTTTCGTGAATGGCCATGATTTTGACATAGCCCGGCTTATCCAGGACGAGATGTTCATTCTCTCAAAGGAGAAGAAGTATGGTTTCTACTTCCCTTAGCTGGTCACCAGGCTGTGTAGAGTGGCAAGAGTCCCTGAAAATCCCAATGTAGATGGGAAGGTGCAAGTAAAGGCCGCGTTCAGGGCGAACAAAATAACTGTTGGGAAAGTACCGGTGGCACTTGAAGTTGAGCAAAATGATCCCTTAGATGAGGCGGATGATGATGATGGTGATGAGGGGGCTATGCATGACTTCGCCCCACATGTGCAGACTGCTAATAAGGCAGGCCCGTCGTAGTACCCGTTTGACAACATTGGAGCAAGACATGGTTGGACTGCGCACTTCGGTCACTGACCTGTGTGCTAGAGTTGATACTCTGGCCACTCAAAGTGCTAAGTCAGAGAAGAAGATAATGGGATGGCTACGGGCGCTAGTACGAGGGTGTCACCTCGATCCTGGCACTGTCTCCGATCAAGATTGAGCACCAGGGAAGTCCCCTTACCTTACTCTGCTTTAATTCACTTGACATGGGGACATGTCAAATTTTTAAGTGTGGGATGAGGGATGTTTGATTGTTGTTGTATATTTTTATGTATTTGATTGGTATTTCGGTTTGTCTTAATTAACTTCGACTTGGCCCGAAGATGGACACCTCTCGACGGGTTTCTTGAGGGACTTAAGTCGGATAAAAAAAAAACTCCCCCTTGGTTTTTCTTTAAACCACGGTTCTTTTCCAAGGGTTTTCATTTGAAACGGGTGTAGTTAGTTTTTATTTTTAGTTAGGAACTTATGGGCGAGGGAAGGGATGGAAATAGGATCCCCTAAATCCATGGTACCTTGAATATAGATTACCTTAGTATGACACTTCGGCTCATTAGTTGACTCTAGCGAGAAAGCCTTAAAGTGTGTATTCTTGATTTGGCTTAAGTACCTTGAGCAGAGTGTCTGATGATCCAAACTGAATTGAGTCATGTGCCATGTGTGAGTGAGGCTTTGTGTATTCTGTGCTAACATTCAATGCCTAGAACTTGTCCTGTGTGTTTATGAAGCGAAATGGTAGCCTTATTCGGTCTAGGAAGTGATATAGGCTTTTCTTTGTTGAGCCTATCTATGTATGTTTTACCCACCTGATTGTATATACCATAGTTAACCCCTTTGAGCCTATAATCCTGTTTTTCTTGGCAACCACATTACAAGCCTTACCCAATTTTTGAATTGTCCATCTTTTTGAACCCTATCACCTTTTATAAGCACTTGAATTGTGATGAATATGGAAAAGTTAAAGTGGGGTGGTTGGTTGGGCTTTGAAGTGGAACTGAGAAAATATGGATAAAGGTGCACGGTGTGACAATTAATACTAAAAGCCATCGGAATTGGAAAAAAAAGAAGAGAGAAAATGAGTTGTATTGTTTAAAGAATAAGTCTCTAATGGTGGTGGCTTTTGAAAAAAAAAGTGTCCTTAAATAAGTAGGGGGTATAACACATTGATGTAAAGGTGGAATGGCGGTTTAACAGAAATGTGGGCTTAAATGTGAAAAATGTATTAAAGTGCTTAGGGAGGTATAGTCACTCTTATATCCAAATGTATCATACCCGTTTCGCAGCCAACATTATAACCAAATAAATTCCTACTTGATTCTAGACTGAATGATTTCGATTAGTAGAGCAGTACGCTATGGGCAAGCTTATGGTGCATTTTCTTTGGCACAAGAATTTCTTTCTGAGGGTGAGCGAAATTGTTTTTCGTTGAAGTCCTCAGTGTGTGAATTATATTGAATATGACATAAGTCTCTTTTGGGTGAGTAGGAACTTGACTCATGAAAGGAAGGAAAGTCTGGACCTCTAAATGAGAGTAAGAGAGTCTGTTAGGGACATTACGTGGCTAGAGAGAGAGTCCACTCTTGAAGTGTGGATGTTACCTAAGGTAGTCTACCATTGTGAATTAATCTTGGTTTGAGGAGTAGGGAAGTTAACCAGTGAGGATTAGGCCTGTAGAGTGTGGTTTTGTTGCTCGAGGACTAGCAACGGTTTAAGTGTGGGGTGTTGATAATAGTCTATATTATGCAATGTAGATGCTATTTATGCTCTAAATTAACAATACTTTATTGATGTTTTGAATGCTAAAAGTTAACAAAATGCTCTAATTGAGATTTTTATGCATTGCAGGAACTACTCTGAGCTAGGAGGAAGATAAAGAGTGTTTTGAAGTCGAATTTATACATACAAGGCCAATCGAGGATAGCCCGGGTGAAAACGAGCAAGAAAAAGCAAAGATTACGTTGAAGCCCAGGACCGTGACCGCAACCTGGAATGCGGCTGGGACACGGTCAACAAGGTCAAAAACATTAAGGTGTAAAATGACCGCGGTCGAGACGGCGGTCGAGCGTCAGATTGCCAAGAAGTTTGGGGGCTAAAGTGTAAATTGCTGGGAATGTAAGCTAACCCTATATAAACCCAAAAACTTGCCCAAAGTTGGGATTAAACTTGTTTTAGACTCAATTGGAGGCAAGAACAAGTGAGAGAAGATCAAGTCATCATTAGAGTTTTTCATTCTTCTTCTTTTTATCATTAATTTGTGAATTATGAATCATCTTATTGCTTTATCTTATTTTAGTATGAGTATCTAAACATCTAATCTAGGGTTTTGATGGAACTTATTGAAGTATGAAATTCTTGTTATGTTAATATAGATTTTCCAAAGTTTTATCTCTATTTGTTCAACTACATGCTTGTTGTAGTTAATTGAAGGGCCCTCAATTAGCTGTGCCTATTTAATATGTATTACTCGGGAGAGAGTGCATATTTATGTAGTTGTTGAATAACATCACTCTCGACGTATATGAGGGATCAATAATGAAGGGTTTAAAGGTGGAATTAGGGATAACGAAACCTTGGGTGAGATCTAAGTGAGCTGTAATTAAAGCCAGCTAGCGTAACTCGGGAGAGTATGTCTAGTATATTGTCGTAATTACTCGGGAGAGATTTGCGGCAGTCAGAGTGCTCATGATCGATAGATAAGTTTAGGCAAATTTATACCAAACATAGCAGGAAGGGATTCCAACAATAGGAGATATAATAACCTTACATCATTCATATTATTGTTTACAACCCGTTCTTAGTTAGCTCTTAGTTACTATAGTTTCATTAAGTAATAGTTAGTAGATAACCAATCATTTGTTATTTAAATATCTTGGGAATTTGATTACGTAGAATTGTGTAAGTCTGAAAGCAGTAATTGATAGGTTAATTCACTGTGGGATTCGACTCTGGACTTAATAGCTAGAATATATTTACAGCGACTACTTAGTCCTTTTTATGAGGAATAGTTGGACGTGATCAAATTTTGGCGCCTTTGCCGGGGAATTAACGGTGTTATCAATTACAGTTAAACGGAGTGAAAAAAATTTCTTAGTATAGTCAATTTTCTGCACTTTAAATCAACTACATTGAAATTTTAACGTTTGTAATCTTGGGTGTTACAGGTTCATGCCTAGAAACTCCTCAAGAACTGGTGAAGTGTTTGAAGCATTATCAAATCCTGAGAAAGTTTTCAAGGACTTGAATCGGGCAAACAGGAAAATCAAACAACAACAAAACTCAACTGAACAACTTGCACCAGACATGGCAGATCTGGTAACAACAGAGATAATGAGGATAACACGGAGGACCCAAATGAGCAGGTGGTGGAGCCTCTTATACCAGAGGCTGCTTTGTATGATTGGGCACAACCCATCAGACAATTTAGCCACTGCGATTGTAGTCCCGCAGATACAGGCTGATTCATTCCAAATCACAAACAATATGCTGCATTTGTTGCAAAACAAGGGACTATTCTTGGGCTCATACATTGAACATCCTTAACAGCACTTAAAGAATTTTCTGTCAATCTGTCAAACACAAAGACAACACAACGTGACTCCGGAAGCAACAAAGCTATTGTTGTTTCCATTGTCTGTGACAGGAGCAACTCAGACTTGGCTCAATTCACTCCCCATAAATTCCATCACTACTTAGGAGGAATTAGTTAAGCAATTTGTGAACAAATTTCATCCACCCAACAAGACTGCTCAGCAAATTGATGAGATCTTGAGCTTCAGACAGAAACCAACAGAAACATTGCAAGAGACGTGGGAAAGATTCAAAGGGCTACTGGTTTTATGTCCACACCATGGTATTCTTGAGCAGATGTTGGGGCAGAGGTTCTACATGGGTCTAGCGGATAGTATGAAGGCTAATGTTGATGCTTCAGCCGGTGGGGCATTCTTGAGTAAAACAATCAGAGCGAGCAAGATCCTGCTCGACAAGATGACACAAAATTCGGGATGGACAACCAGAAACGCCCCCATCACTCTAGTGATCCACTCACTGGCCTCAGATCCAGCCAATTCTATAGCTGAAAATATGGCCACACTGATGACACAAATGAGCATCCTCACTAAAAAGGTTGAAGAATCAGGTCAGAAACAGCAGGTGCACATAGTTGATACAACCAATGAGGGCTTATGTACATCTTGCATTAGTCCGCCATTTGGTGGCCCGTGGAGTGCTGATGGTGATCACCAACACTATCCGAAAAACATGAATTATGTGTCCAACTATGGGGGACAGAGACCAGGTGGTCAGAATTGGAGTAAAAAAAACCAACAATACAGGCCAGCCCCGCAGCAGCACAATAATAACAGTAATATGGGGGCCATGCGACCACAAGGCAATATGGTGCCTTACCAAAGGCAACATGGCTGCAACAATCAGAATCAGCAGCAGGGTTATCATCCGCGTCAACAACAACACAATGAGAGACAGAAAGATGGGTTTGCTAGACTCGAGGTAATGATGCAACAAGTGATTGGGTCTAATGCGAAAATAACTAAAAAAGTAGATTCACACGAGTCAGCTATAAGATGCCAGCAAAGAAAAAGAGGCTGCGAAAGAGGTTGAGACAACACAGGAACCGATGGTGGAGGCAGTGCCTGGAAAAGTTAAAAACCAAATCACAGGAAAAAAACGACATCCAGCATCATTCCCACAGAGATTGGCCAAATATAAAAAAGATGAGCAATATAAGAAGTTCTTGGAGATGTTGAAGCAAATTCAGGTAAATATTCCATTGATTGATGCTTTAAAGGAAATGCCTGGTTATGCGAAAATAATGAAGGACTTGATGTCCCGTAAGTTTGACTTCCAAGACTTGGCCACAGTTACTCTAACTCAGACTTGCAGTGCTATTATGACGAGACCAATTTATACACAACAAAATAATAGTTTATCAGTTATTTGCTAAAATATGTATTTGTCTAAATATTTCACATCTGAAGTTTTTCAAATTTAAACTTAAAACCTTTAATTAAAAAGAGAAGAATCTCTTCCGGTCCAACACGAACATACTTTCTACCATGAGGGTGTTCTTGCTAGTCTATACTGCCTATACATTAACATTGACCTTCTTCCTTTTTTGTTGCTCATATTATCTCTTGGCCACGTGGAACCAAGACTTTTGGCCCATACACCAATATAGTAACAATTTATATTTTAATACGATCTGAATCTAATCTTTGCACAAGTTTAGAGGTTTTCCGAATCATGGCATCTTGAAAATAAAAATGTCACACTAAACGTTAACTGCTACCTGGATGAAACTTAAAGTACATACCCCTATGCTTCCCCACTATTTAATTAGTACTTTAAAATAATTTTAAAATAAAGTTGTAAAATTGTGGGGACAAATGACGATAAAGGGTTTATGAAGGGTTCTTTGCCTACTTCTCTTTGGATCCTTTGTGCTCTGAAATTTTTCTGTACATCCTGTCGGAAGAAAAAAACCCAACTCCTCCTCCTATTCATAATAAATGAGCCCATCGTATGCTGTCCCACTCGCATTCCAATGACTCGCACCGCTTCCCAAATCAGGACCCGTACCCGAACCCGCCGTCTCTCCGCTTGTTACCGCCACCCGTCGGAGCCGGTCACCGGAATCTGCGCCGCATGCTTGCGTGAACGCCTCTCCGGTCTTGACCCGGAAACTTCTATTCTTCCTACATTCTTGCATTCTCTCGAAAACTCAGATGCTAATACTGGACCCGAACCCGAACCTGGATTGTATTCTCCGGATCTCCGGCGTTGTAGGTCTGTTTCTACTGCCAGGTGTGAAGGTTCTAGTAGCTATGCGGAGCCACGTCGAAGATCTTGCGACGATAGGTCGTCCCGGAACACCCTTGAAAATCTATTCGGAGTTGATGACGTGGCGGGTGGGTCGCATGCTAGTTTCAATGTTGAATCGAAGAACCTGGGATTAACGAATTTGTCTGATAATGTTTGTAAGTCAATAGTTGAGCATAAAAACAGTGAAGAAATTAGGGTTCGAACTGATATAGAAGAAGATACTGAAGATGGAGAGCTGAAGACAATGAAAGAGTTCATAGATCTCGAATTTCACACAAAAAATAACAAATCGAGGGATCTTAAAGACATTGCCGGGAATTTTAGGGAAAAAGCTTCAGTCTTTAGCAAGAAATTGCAACAATGGAGGCAAAAACAGAGGGAAAAAAAGCTTAATAGTAGCAGAAACGGAAAACTGATAGGTTATAAATTAAAAGATAATGGGTCTGAGATTGGGGAATGTGCAATTGGAAGGAGATCTTGTGATACAGAACCTCGATTTTCAGTCGATGCAGGACAATTGGAAGGGCCGAGGATTTCAATTGATGAGCCTAGAGCTTCTTGGGATGGATATATGGTAGCCAGGACTATTCCTAGGTTGACACCAATGTTATCAGTTGTTGAAAATGTGCTTTTAGGAGGGACTGGAAATGGGTTTGATAAGCATAGATCATCACTTGATGGGCAAATGCAGGCTATAGTTGAAGATGAGAGTAGTTCTTCAGGTGGATCAGGGCAGTCCAATTCGGATTCTTCATCATCACAACGGGGAGGAAGTAGTTTTGATAGGTCGAGTTCTGTTAGGAGTTTTGGCAAGAGGACGATGGATTTGGAGGTTAATGAAGGCAAGTGTATGGCGAATTCATCTCCTGCTCATGTCAAGTTGGTTTTTACTGAGAGGGAATTGAAAGATTGGCACTTGAATTCTATCAACAATGAGCATTTGGCTAAGTTTGAGTCATTTTCCAAGAACGGAATTGTTGCTGAAAGTTGTGGTACCAATAAGGGGTTTAAGAAGTCTACTCGGTGGCGAGAGGTGTTCAATCTCTTTGGTAACAAGCATAAGGTCAATAACAAGCGAGAAATCCGAAAAGGAGAAGGAGAAACCTTCAGTTCAGTCACTGATATTAATGAGAAGCAAGTGGACAAGGGTTATGATAATGTAAAAGAGGCTGCTCAGTGGAGGCTTACGCGCAGCAGCAGCATAATTGGGGCTAGAAAATCCTGCAGCAGCTCTTACGTTCCTGCTAGGAATTCCTGCAGCAGCACTTTTGATCAGCCTAGGAGTTCATTGGATTTGACTGAACTAAATCGCAGTAAGAAGAAAGTTGCTGAAAGTGCTGCATCTACAAACTTTGGCAGGGGTGCATTTGTGCTGGAGAGGAACAAGAGTGTCAAATGCTCTTCAAATGACATTGATAATGGTACGTTGCCATTCTATTTGATGCCATTGAGGAGTTCTAGGAGCCGTAAATCCAGTGAGAACAAGTTAATGAAGCCCCTTTACGCCACTGGCAATGTTTTGCTTTGAATTTAGAAGGAAGATACTAATGTAGTTCATCACGTATCTGATTTTGTAAAAAACGATTTGTATTTGTCTTTATCAGCATATCAGGTTACTTGGCAATATCAAAATGCTTTCTTTATGATGAATAGCTCAAATTTTGACCTTTACTTCACCTTGTCATTTATCTACCCTGAATAGTACCAACATTGTGTGAAAATGGGATTAGAAGAACCTCATCTGAGTGGATAGCACCTGCCTTGTGATGTTGCTGACCTTGATGTAGAAGTCCCATTCTTTAGCACAGGGACCTGTAAGGTAGTACTTGTTGCATCTACTTCTTTGTTTCTATGTGATAGCTACTTGTGATTGACAATATTTAGTGTTTTCTGAAAATTTTTGTTCAAATTATACAATAACACTGTCACGTCTATGTCTTGATGTGAATTGACAACCCTTGAGATATTCAAACAATGTCAACAGTTGTTTGGAGCATCTCCCTGACCTCTCAGTCCCTTGTCTTCTCTATCTGTTTGAAGATTATAGTCTTGTTAATTTGTAGCAGAGTTAGTAGTTTCAAATCTGTTGGGTGGAGGTTGTATGTCTTTTAGCTGTTAATGCTGCTAAAGGATGAATGTTGGTTAAAGCAGTCACTCATTTATAATAGTAATAATTTCTTAGAGGCAAACTTACTCTTGCATGCATTTAACTTCAAGGAAGTCTGATTATCCTTGTACTAATTCTGTGTTTGAAATAGAGGAGTATACTGGTGAAGAAAGGTCATTTTGAGGCTAATTGCGTGTAATTTTTAGTGCCTATTTTGGCTCTCATATGACATGGTGATAGATGTGCGGTGAGAAGAATTGGAGGAGATGGAGTGGAATCCCAGAGTTAATACTAGAAGAAAGGGAGGGAGGACTCAGTAGTTGAGTTTTTACTCAACCATTTGAGGGTTGAGGGGTTTTCACTGGGGAGTTACAGCCTTGTGCTCAGTTAGAAAATCATAGCTCTTGAGGTGGGTAGCTATATAAGAAATTAGCAATCATCATAACTCAAACTATGAACAGTGATTGACCTTCAAAGTCTAAATGATGAACAAACAAATCAATTTGATGGCTTTTTAGTTAGTTATTTTGTGCGTGGTCCAGAAGATGATGTATGCCCTATTCTTTGAGATTACTCGATTTCTAGCTCTCTTATTCAAAACCATCCTCCAACATAGGAAAGTGTCGCAAAGAGCTTGTCTTGTCGTTGTGACTATTATCAACAAGAGGAGTTCCCATGCATAAACGGTGGTGTTTTGATAGAATAGAGATTTCAAGTTTGTGAAATTCAACTTTATATTACTTTCAAACCCAAACCACCTAAAAGCAAATAAGTCATTTTATGATAATTCCCCGATTCGACTTTATTCTTGTAAATTTAAATGTTCGGTATGACGGAAGTCATTTCTATGGACGAATATTTTTCCAAAAAATAAAACAAATTGTATACACACATATATAGTAAAGATTAATAATAATATTAAAGAGTATTTCGATGAAATTCTAATAATAATAATAATATTTTATTGTTAGTTGGAGCAAACAATATCAAGTTAAAGTAGTTGTAAGAAAAAAACAATATCAGTGTATTTACGTATAGTTTTGTTGTGCTTTCCTATCAGACCTCAAAACTTGGCATCAATATCCAAAAAATGTGACCTTTTCATGGCTTTACAACCTATGTAAAATGTGAACCCCATCCCAGAATTTTCCCAGGAGGGATTAAGGGAACAGTAGAATACATGTCTCTTTGTATATTCAATTTTTATGTCAACCAAAAATGAATGTATAATGATACTTCTAATCTCATCGTCGACCAGTTAAGTAACTTCTCTTTGCAGGTTTAGAACTAGAGGATGCACCTTTTCTCGCTCGATTCCTTTTCCGAGAAGCCTTGGAAGTAGGGGTCTGATCGTCCCCCTCCTCATCATCAGTGTCAATTATTTTACAACCTGACCTAGTCTGTGAGCTGATCCGCTGAGGAACGTGAACATTGAAATAATAGCTGACAATGTTCTGCCTAGTCTTGGAAGGAAGAGATGCTAATGCTGGTTTCAAGAAGCTTTTACCTTGACTCATCCGATACGTCTTAACAAGGGAGCTGAACTTTTTTTGTTCCTCAGGGTTCCATAAGTTCGAAATTTCTTCTCCCATCTCATTGAATTTCCAGATACCAAAGGCTGTCCCCAATTCAGACTTCAACTTCATCCTTTCTTCTTTAACATGACTTTTAACACAGTCAACAGATTCAGGGGACTCACAAGGACAACACTCATTTCTCCCTTCCCAAATCAACTCCTTGTTAACTTCCTTCTTTCCCGGGCTGTCGTCTGTTGGCCATACTAGTGTACCCAACCATTTTGAAGTATCAGATTCATTCTCTTTATGCTTGCCTTTATCTTCCTTCCGTGGCTCAGTCCAATCTGGAATTTCAACCTGAAACCTGGGTCCTACTGGGATTACCAATTTGTTGCGATCATCATAGATGTAATCTAACCATTCTGTTTTCTTGTCACCTGTTGGATTCGGTACTTCTTTTGCATTCTGCATACTTCATGAGTAGAAGAACAAGTATGAATGAGTTTGACGAGTTTGTCTTCTACTGACTATATCACCGTTCCTCAAGCAACAGAGACTAGTATTTGAACTCGAAACTTTGGTATAAAAGAGATCGTTGTTTTATAGGATGTTGTGTCTAGCTAGTGAAGCAGAGTCAAACATGGAACGGAGGCGTTGGTTGATGAAGGGTTATCCAAGTTTCTTGTTTGACACCAGTACAAGCCTTTAGCATCCACTTACGCAGCCCTTCTATACATGCCAAGAAGAAGCAACAAAATTATTTGAGAAATTACACAGAGGGTAAGTGACGAAGTTCGGAGGTAATACTGGACTCTGAAGGAAAGCAATGTTGCATAATAGATTAGTAGTAATGGTAATTGACAAAGAGCAAAGATTTTAATAGCACAAGTCTCATCAGGAACCAGATTTAAGACCCCTCCCTCTGAATGTACTGTAAGCTCAGAGCAACTACTTTGAAAATCTTCTGATACATCTGTTACCAAAATATGGCCTTCCTGACCGTACGTCTGTATTTATACATATCTCCTGTACATATACTTGGATTTCTAGAAGATTAATGTACATGTAACGAATATAGATAATTGATGGTCCAGCGACCAAAGTCAAGAATCTTACTAAGTTTCATTCAAGTGTACATGACCAAAGCCATAAATTTGTCAAGATCAAACAAATGAATCATCTATATACAAAGTACATTCATATGGAAAATATAAATGAATATTATATGAATCAATTAAGTTAACATTAACCAAAGTCGAGTAACTATTTAGATACATTCAAGATTCTTAATGGATGTCTCTCCATCATTGTACATCGACATATTTGAATCTAGAGGAAGAATTAATAGTCCCTTGTTCATTAGGACTCATGATGGGTAAGGTCATGAAGGGACACTTTAAAAGTGAGTTGGGAAAGTGGAACAAGACTCGATATTAATAAGTTCACATCTTGTAAAGCAAAATGAAGATTGTATAGATACTATTGGACATCTATTCAGCATTAGCTGGTGAACACAAAGGGAGAGAACTACTTAAATATCATACACGTTTTACTTTATTTCATGACATAAGGTATGTTTTTCTCTTATGCTGTTTCTCTCGATTTATAAATTTAAGCCTAAGCTCATACCAGTTCTTACAAACGGTTGGAAGGCAATTTGTCAAACTAAGTAGCTTCAGCCAACCAAATACATCAACGGGACAATGAAAGAGCACAAAGGAAAACAACAAATTCGAAATCAGTTCAAGCTTAATTTCTCAAATAGGTGTCTATGTCTTAAGCATTAATTACAGCCAAGTTTGGTTTCATTTGATTCCTGGCCTTTTCCTACTATATTAAGGTGTTCTTTAACCTGCATTTTTTGAGTTCTACTCTGGCATTTCTACTTTCTTTAGACAGGATTACTCGAATTTGCAAAAGTTACTATTATGCAACTACAAAACAAGAATCATGCTTAGTCCTAAACAACTACTTTATGAATCCTCACTGACCATGTTTCCAATTTAAATTTTACCTCATATCAACAATATACAAAATAAAAATAAAAATAAAATGAGAAGTACCACAAGGCTAAAAGACTCCTAGAAAGCATAAGACCTAAATTAAATGTATTAACATGACTAAAATATATTCCTAACTAATTGGTATCAGCATTGATTCCATGAGTTCGAGACAACTTCTTTTCATATAATTATAAGTCTACCTCGACCCTTTTAACATCTTTATTCACCATGGTTTCATACCTATTGACAAATACTTTGGAGGTCGACACAGGACATGATCAAACTATCTCAAGTGATCTTCTCTTGTTTTATCATCGATATCTGCTACTTGCACCTTCTGGCGAATGTGGCCATTTTAATCTTGTATGGCCACACATCCATCTTAACATTCGCATCTCTGCGACACTTATCTTGTGGATGTGTTGAACTTTAGCAACCCAATATTCACTTCCAGCTAACAGTGTTGGTCTTGTAAGTATTCTATAGATTTTACCTTTCACTGTGGTAAAAGTTTTATGGACGAAAGTCATTTTTCTTACAACTATCTTAATTTCTAACTCTGTATACCAGCTCTAACAAAATTTAGATATTTTTATTAATATCCAACACAAAAATTTCTTCAAAACACTCTCCGATGTGCTGATATTAGTATTAACTTTGATGTACAATTTTTTCAAAAAATATTTTTTTTTCAACAACCAAACCTTGAAAAAACAAGAAAATATTTTCCATAGAAAATGATCCGTCATAACAAACACACTAATATGTTGAAAGACAAACTTCTCAAATGTAGATATCAAAATGTGTAACTAAATAAGGGAATGTGTAGTAGCATATTTTCTCATTTTGCCTCCTTAATGAGAACACCATTTCAATCATAGGGGATGAAGCTATCAAATAAACTCAAACAAGGGCTCAAGCATAATATCAGAGTCGTAGGCTATGTACAATATCGTAGCAATCAATCTCTATTCTAATTAGATAAAGCAAATAGTCTACGGTTAAATACAAAATATCGTATAGAATATGCTATAGGATTTTTCCTACAATAAATATACATATTCTTTTGATAGTTAACTGACAAAGAAAGAAAACCAAATGGAAACAACAAATTCCAAATTAGATCGAGCTCAATCTCTCAAATAGGTGTATATCTCTTAAGATATAACTGAGTTGGAGTTTGGTTTCATTTTATTAAGGTGCTCTTAACCTGCATTTTCTTGTCCTGTTTTCTCAAGTAGGAATCCTACTTTTCATTATTAAAATTATTGGATCACTACTTTTCAAGTGATATGGTCAAATGGCTAATATATTTTTCACTGACCAACCAATCAACAAAGTTTTTGAGGAAAATATGACTTCCATCATACCAGACACACTAAATTGTGGCGTTTGTTCAAAAACTGGTGATTTTTTTTTTGTTTAAATTTTCTGGGTTTTGAAAAAAAAATCAATTTTCATTAGATAATGTTTTTCGAGCTTTTTTAAAAAAAAATTCAAAAGATATTTTACAATTTTCTTCGTTCATGAGTTTTCCAGTTTTTGTAAAACAAAAGCCACCGATCTAACGTCCACGCCGCCTTTGAAGGCTCTATCGCAAACGGCCGTGGAATTACAGAAGAGTGTAGCGGCAATTAAAAAATTCGAATTCTAAGCACAAAAAATCAAGAAACTGAATCAAGCTTACTTGGTCTTCTTGTCCGTACGAAGCAGAAAACAAGTTCTCGGCGCTCTAATTCGCCGCTTATTAGGTGAAAATCCTAAAGATTCGACTTCTCGACTACTTACGATTCAGATTCATCTGAATTATCATTGTTTACTTTCTAGAAATTGCATACAGATTTAAGTACTTTTCTCAAAGAAATTAAGATTTAAACCCTAATTCCTTAGAGTGTTCTTGAACTCTTGCGAGAATTCAATCTTCAGATAAAGAAAATACATACTTATTTACGCTCTTCTGAATATTTGAGCTACTGCGCGAATCAAGTTCAGGCAGAAAATTGAAAAAAAAAAATCATTAAATTCTCTTCATAGAGGAACACATTTTCTATTTTTATTCATTCAAAGGACATTCCAACACCAAAACATAATGTTAAAATGATATTCTATTTCCGAGAAATTCAATTGACATTAAAATTTTCAACATTATGTTACAGTCTTTAGTGTAACGTGCACTTGTTTAGAGTTCTTGAACAATATCAATGTAAGTGAAATAATTAGCGAAAAAGAATTGAAAAATCTAAAGAAGGAAAGTACACTTGCCTCTTGTTTTCAACAATTGTCAAAATGGGACCAAGTTGCTCTCCATTCTACAGCCTCTTGGAAAATGAGAAAACAGAGTAAAGAAAATGTGAAGCAAAAATTTTGTAAGACGTTTCTTATATGTTAGAAGAATCAATAGAAAAGAGAAGGATATTTGTAACAAGTTGGTTATTAGTTCTAAACTCAAGTGAAGCCTTTATTTTCCTCTTTGTGGTTTTTGGTTTGTCACATGGAGAGAATTGGATGTGTATATGCACCCATTTATATTAGTAGGGTGGGCAAAGGGTATATATGGAAATACAAAAATATTCGACGAAAAAGATTTTTTTGGTTCCAATCAAGGTATAGTGCAGAATTTCATGAAATCGACCTTGACCAACAATAACTTAGAGTAGAATCGTCAAAACAGATTTGGCCCGTGAATTTAGCCCACTGAATTTACTAGCACGGTGTGATTAGATCATCCTTTTTAGCCCATTCCAAGTTAGTCCGTTAACCTCATGTGGTTGGGTTGGACTAGCTCGCGAGCCAAATTATTGAAAAGAAATCTAATTTTATTCTAGTTTCATATATGTTAGCTAGTCATAGATATCTAAGGTAGATTACAAGTGAAAATTTTGAAGGCTAAAAGAATACGTTAATCCTTATCAATATTTAAAAAAACTATATTCACGTTTACTCGGTTCCAGAACTCTTTTTCTCTTTATTCTTTTGCTTTTATCAATAGTTAAGCCATTTAAACTGAAGAAGAAACTCACAGTTAACTCAGGAGGTAAGTCAAGATCCTTAATCTTTTCTTTATCACCAATTTGGTGAATAAAGTCATGGAGTTTAAAGTCATTTAGAAAATTGGTCTTATTATGTAAGCAAGTTGAATCAAGTAAAGAAGCTTCCCCCACTTGTCTTCAAAAGAAAGTGAATGATTGAGAGCGATTCTCTACTCGAAAGTTCCTAACATTTAGTATCAGAGCTAGTTGTGAGATTAATTACTTTACTATAGCTATAAGTATGTTGGGATAGAGAAGCACCAGATTGACGAGATAGATTTGGTATATATAACTGCAAATATTTTAAAAGTTAAAAAGCTTTTGAAGGATTTTTTAGAAAAGCCAAATAAAGGTTCAACCTTGATAAAATAGTTTCTTATAGAGCAGTCATATAACGAGTAATCTTGAGTAAAAATAAGTTAGATTATATTGTTGTCATGTAAATGACGGATAAAAAAAATTCATACTAGCATCCATTAAGAATTGATAACAAGATATTTTTGAGAAGATTTTTCGTGTTATGAATTCCAAGAAAATATAATGATAATGAGCGAAAGCATATATGGAGAAGACTCGAAAGATGAGTGTTATTGCAAACCTTCTGCTTATATTAACAATTTAGCTACATCGTTATAGTAATTGAAGTGTCACAACACGAAATTTATTTAAGAGTCGTGATGGCACCAGACACCACTGTCAGGCAAGCCAACACCAAGAAGTTAATTAAATTCTCATTTTAGTATACTTTTTTTTTTAAATCATTTCTTTTCCTTACATTTCAACAATAAATAATGAAGTTCACTGACTAATAATCACGTCCTTAACAAAATTAAATATTGAATAATCTCATAGTCATCCTAGAACCCGGTGTCACAAGTGCATGAGCAATTTCTAGGAATTCAAAATGTAATACAATAACTGTCCGGAATACAAATTGGGCAGAAAAGAAAGTACAATACTCTGAAGGAGACTCTGCTGGCTGTGGGCCATCTCAAGAGATGCAGCTCACCTAAGTCTCCGTATCAATCATGCCGCTGCGCCTAATGAGGCCATTAGACATACATGTGCTTGTGCAATAAAAAAAGAGCAAGTGCAGTATGAGTACGAAAACAACGCGTACTCAGTAAGTATCCCGTCTAACCTCGAAGAAGTAGTGACGAGAGGTCGATTTCGATACTTACTAGTGGTCCAATAATGTAATAACAATAATATGAAAAATCATGGATTTTATAGGGCGACTGCAAACTCAACAATCATAAAGCAGGTGAACTTTTCTTTTGTTAATAGGAATTTTCAAACTTATTTCTATCTTTTAATAATTTACATCCCCGACCAATAAGGCCACATCAATTGTCAAAAATTCCAAAACAATCAAGCAAGTCATGCGCAAGTCATGCCGAGGTCGTACGACCCGATCCAACATAATATTTAAACTGTACACTGTCAGAGGGTCGAACGATGCGAACCATAGATGCATCTATTTACTGCCGAGACGTTTGGACCGATCTGATCTATTTACTGCCGAGGCGCTCGGCCCGATCCACAAATGATAAACATATTCAAACAATCACTCAAGAATTCATCAAGGGGAAATTATCCGAAGAATAAGGCAAATTTCTCTTTTAAAAGTCAAGAAAACGATGTTTAGCCTCTTAGAAATGTATTTATCAAGGTCGATATGATTAAGCCTTTTAAATTGTCAATAGAAGTACAAGTACGAAAAGTAAAGCATCCTTTTTGAGTCCTAGACTATCCTGACATAAGCATAATAGTAGCTACGCATGGACTTTCGTCACCTCGTGCGTATGTAGCCACCACAAATAGAAGCACATATGTACTTATTTCACCTATGAGGTTAATTTCCTCTTAGATGGTTAGAAAAGAGACTTACCTCGCTCTGAAGTTCTATAACCGACTTCCAATCCTTTCAATCAACCCAAATCAATGATCAACGCTCCCAAGACTAGTCAATAAATGAGGAAATCCATAAATGCATACTCTAATACTCATAACAATTTAATTCAAAAAAATTCCCAACTCTGCTCGAAAATTTGACAAAAAAAATCGCCCTCAAGCCCACGTGCCCGGATTCTGAAATTTTTTGAAGATAAAGACTACTCATAATATTACGAACTCAAATATATATTTTATTCCTAATTCCATGTCCAATCTCGTGGTCAAAATCCAAGAATGCCAATTTCTAGGGTTTCTTCAAAATCCCAAATTTCTTCAAATTTTCATGCTTGAATCCACAATAAAACTATGTATTTAACTTACAAGGGGTGGGATGAACTTACCTCATGATTGATGATAAAATTCCCCTCTTCAAAGGCTCCAAAATCGCCCAACCAAAGTGAAAAAGTGAGGAAAATGAGCCAAAACTCGATTTTATAAAACACACTGCCCAACCCGACCACTCGCACCTGCGGTCACTTGACCGCTTCTGCGGTCCAGGGCTCCCAGCCCATTTCCGCTTCTGCGGCTTCTCTTCCGCAGGTGTGGTCTCGCTTCTGCGGCGAGATGACCACTGTGAGCACGTGATTTTTCACCCACCTTATACTCCTACAAAATTCAATACGATAAATTAATTTTACAAATTTTTGTCGAATTTTAGTGATTAATTGTGAATTGTTTGCATTTGCATATTCATAATTCATCATTTAAAAATTATTAAATTGCATCACTATTATCAAAGAATTATGAATTTGTTATTTGTAATTAACTGAATTAAATAATAGACGAATGATGGTTATTTGATGTAATGTAGTTTTAACAACTAATTACTAAAATTAATCATTTTTATCCAAAAATTATTGATTTAATTAGGAGTGTAAATTAATTGCTTTATGCTTAATTAATCTGTGATTAGATGAAAATAAGGTTTGGAATTAATTATTATATATTTTTTAAAATTTTAATTAGGCTTTAGTGTTAAAATTGATGTAGGTTTATTAATCCTAGTCTACTAAAATAGGACCTGGGCTGGTTTGCCCAGGCCCAATCCAATCTCTACACACCCATAATGACTCAGGCCCAACCCCATTACCCGAACAACCCCCTACACTACCCAAAAGACCCCATTTTAGTAAATAAACAAATCCCACCGTTGATCAAAATAGATCAAACGGCCGGGAACTCCCTAGGCCTTAAATATTTAAAAGTCCAAATGGTACCCCCACCCCACATGAACCTAAGTCTAACACCCCCTCAGAGACTCGTCTCTCCCTCTTCTCTCTAATTTCACCAGAGCCACCATCCCCCGCACTAGCTCCGCCGTGCTCCGCCGACCGGAAATCGTCTCCGGCGACGGAGCTCAACCAAAAGGCCTCAAATTTTTACCCCATGTCCGTCTCTTCACCCTCAACCACACCCCACCGTTAGTTTCCCCAAAAGCTCACCCTAGAACGAGCAATTTCAGATCTAAAAACACTGAAATCCTAGTTTTCTTATGAATGTCGTTTCAAGGAGTTCTAATGGCTCATACCTGCATGAGTCGATAACTCTTGATGAGAGCCATCGATTCATGCGGGTTTGGACTATTTCCAAGCCCGCTGGAATCCGGCCAAGGTCCGGCGACGTCAAATTTTCCGACCAAATCCTTTCTAACATACTGGTACTCTTTTAAACTTCTTTCTTCTTTTCTTTTTATTTATTTATTTACTTGTTTGAGCACTGATTAGGGATTTACTGCTTTAGTTTCCTAAAACTAGGTTTTCTAGTTTATGATTTGGTGTGAATTGATATGTGGAACAATGTTTTGAAACCCATGTGATTTGATTAATATTAGTCTATAGTTTTAGGTTTTTCTCCTTTCCCGGCTCGTCTTGGTCGACTGTTCTCCCTAGATTAAATTGGCCCTAGTCGTTTAAACTTGAAAATTGCTAGCTAGGGCCTGTTTTCCTTGTTCTCTGTAGATTTCTTGAACACGACAACATGCTTTTATGTGTTTAACATGCTCGTTAACTTGAATTCCCTTATGATTCTGTCCAAATTCTCCTTCCTTTCCCTCTGTGTGTTTTCCCTGATTATTGTTAGTCGTCTAGGCTACTGATAATCATCTGATTAGGATTTCAGAAATTTCCCTTGCTTAGTCATATGTTTGTTTGTAATTTCAAATTAGAGATTCCTAGTCTTGATTTTTTTTTGTTGACTGTCGTTAGTTAATTACCAATAAGGCTCGTTAGTTGATTGTTATATGTCTGATTGTGTAAGTAGCTAAGATTAATTGCCAATTAACTAGAATCTCCTAATCATCACTACCTAGATAAAAGGTAATTCCTAGTTCAAAACCCTATTAATGATAGGAATACCTTTTGATTAAGAAATATCATAACCTGGATTTCTGTTAGTTTAAATAATAAATTAAGGTTACATTAAGCCTTAGTTAATGAACCTAGGGTTCTCTAATTAGCTACTGACTTTCAGAATAGGTCCCTTAGTTAACTAAGTCTTAATCAATTAATGAAGTTGATTTATCTAACCTAAGCTCTTAAACAAGTTAGTAATTGAGCACCCTTAGCTATTTAAGTCCTAATACTAGTTAAGAAGAACTAATTAGGTTTGAATAACCAAAGTACCTAACTAGAATCAACTAACTAGAATTAATAGTTAACCCCAATCAAACCTAACCCTAGTTACCTAAGGGTAAATCTGGAGGCTCTAAGGGATATTTAGGACTTTTAGTTGAAGGAATCTTGGGTGTAACAACCCAAGAACCTTGTAGAATTAGCAAATCAGATTTTTAGGGGGTAAAAAGATCATTGTAGGGGCTGGGAATCTTCTAGAATAAGGGCAGTTGTCCCAAAGGATAAGGGTGACAGCTGCCTTTGTACTACTTTCAGCCCATTTGGATAGGGAATATGCCAAGTATATCCATCCCAAATCCCTTATATATAGACTCACATTTTACCATTAAGAGGAGCTTCTTTTAATATCTTTGGTTGCTAAAAAAGCTGAAAAATACAAAAAGAAGAAAAATAGGATAACTACTGCTCACAAACAAATTTCCAAAAGATATTAATAGAAAATTAAAGAGAAAAATCTGAAGAAAAACTCATTAGCATACTGTTTGGTTATCAGTTTTTTTGTTTTTCTTGGATATACTGGATTTTTGAAGAATTCTAAATATCTCCACTCAAATTTCTAGGTCATTTTGTTTCCTACTGGTCCTGGTTTTGCTGCTGATTTGTTGTTCCTGTGTTGTTGGTTTTTCCTTTTTCTCTGTTGATTTCAACTTCTCCCTGGACCTTTATTTGGTCCAGACCTCTTCTTGTTACTTTTCTCTTTTAAAAGGTATGTAACAGCTCATCTCAATGAGATTTTCAGATCTGAAATTTGTTTTCCATGGCTGTGTTAATCTGTATTTATAGTTAAAGTTCTTCTCTTTATGTTTGCATTATAACCTGAATTCCAAGCTTTTCTTTCATATCTGTTTAGTGTTGTTTGATTCCTGTTGGTTTAAACTATGAACATCTATGGATTTTGTTGTTAGTATTAATGGAATAAGTTGAATGTTGATTAGTGTTTGCCTCAGTTTCTACTGAGAAAGCCTGCACTAGGGTAGATGAATCTGACCTTCTAACGGTCAGATTCACTCCATAACAGTGCACACATATTTATTTAATTGTTAGATTATCATGTTAGAGAGGTAAAATTGTTGGAAGGCATTAAGGTAGGAAATCTGACCCACAGATGGTCAGATTTACTCCTTAAGAATTTCTAAAAATAGTCAAAGTTCTTTTTGAAATACAGGCTGGAGTCTAAAAGGTTGCTAGCTCGCACAGGAGCAGCAGAAGATTTTTCGTTATTCTTTTATTATTATTATTTTTTTTTATCTATCTTTTAGGAAAATGTGTAGTAAAAGATGGAAATGTAATATAGTAGATTTTGTACTGGTTGTAAATATGGACTGGACTTGCTAAATTAGTATTCCGATTGATTTCTCTTTTTCTTACTAAAGTGAAAATTTTGAAACTGGGCCAGCCTGCTAAACAAGCCCAATACAGTCTTCTTTCCCTAAAAATCGTTGTAATCTATTTTAAAGTAGCTTAATCCACTTCTATTGGAGTTTCGAAATGTATAAGCATAGGTTTACTACCTGAAAACGCTTCCATTAAACTTGGAAAAAATACTCGTTAAGCATTTGATCATTAGGACACAATTAAAATTCAAAAGCTTCCTTTTCCTAAACCTTTTTCCTATATTTTTGTGTGTGTTCAAGTTAGCTTGTCTGAATGCCCCCGTAAATACCTATTGAAATTCTGAAAATGACTGTTTTAGCTCACATGAATTTCGAAGTGTATACAGAAATGTGAATTTGCTATTCAAAGTGTTTGCTCATCAGATTCATCTCATGTTCTTAAGATTCCAGAATTTATAACAATATGCAGGACTCAATTTGTATGAATTATGAATCAAATAGCATGAATTTAGGTCACTTGAAATTGATAAAACTATACATTCAATGTTCTATTGTAGATGGATGTGTTTATTTGCTTCTTAAATATGTAACTCATGAATCAGTAAGGTTTAGATTCCTCTTTGGAAATTTTATTGTTGACATGCTTTTAATTATATATCTTTACTTATTGTTACAAAAATAGCCAAAATTAGGATGGCCTAAAGTGATCAAAATCGGGTTAAACTAGGCCACAACCCAATCTCATGACTTGATTTAGGATTTCTACTTTAGGTGTAGTGAAATTCAAACTCATTCCTCAATTAGATAGTGACTACCTTAAACTTAGAAATAAATCAATCATCAAAGTATACGTTTATGTAACTTTGAATGGAAACAACTAAAATAAACCTTTTTTCTCAAATTGTATATGTGTTTACATAACACAAATAAAAGACTAAAATGAACACTCGTAGAGACACTTTTAGGAACAAATTTTTAAAAATTATCGGAATTACGTATACGCCCGCGTGACGTGATTTCAGTTTCTTTTTGACAACAAAACAAAAATACATGCTTGCGCAACTTTATTTACCTCTTTGAATGAAGTCAGTGTCGAGAATTATGTACACGTCCGTGTGACATGATTTTTGACACACCCCAATCTCAACGGGTTTACGCATAAGTGACCCGTCTCAAAATAACTCTTTAAATACAAGTGAATAATAAAAGCGTTAAAAAGACAAAAATGCACATAGGTACAAAATTAGTAATTAAACAATTTAGGCCAAGTTTAATCATTGAGCGACCGTGCTAGAACCACGGAACTCAGGAGTGCCGAACACCTTCTCCCAGGTTAAATGAATTCCTTACCCGAATTTCTGGTTCGCAGACAATTTAACAAAGTCAAAATTCCTCGGTTATGGGATTTCTAATAAGTAAATGGTGTCCCGGAACACCGTAAAAAATCCAGGTGGCGAATTTGAATAAAATAAATCTCAAAAATTGAATAATGTCACTTCAAGTGGAAAAACTTCCTTATTACCCTTACCGGGTGAAAAAGGAGGTGTGACAGCTCTGGCGACTTTGCTGGGGATCGAACCTAGAATCTCTGGTTCAGGATTCAAGAATTCGAGCTTTTTATGTGATTTTACTTGGCTTTGATAAATGTGATATTACTGTATTTTTGTTCGCTCAAATGTGCTAAATGTTATTTATTTACCGCTTTGATATTTGTTTGAACTGTATTTAAACTGTCTTCTTACGCCTCCCTTCTGAGTCTTCTAAGATTGGTGCACACGTTCGCGTGGCCCGCCTTTCTGTTAGAGGTCATACCAAGTAAGAAATACGGGGATGGACTAGCCACAAGGTCGGATAGCCTTTTGTGCTACCGGTACGTCGCTCCCACCCCGACTCGAGTTGTCCGTTTGGGTAGCCAAGGTCTAGAACAAAACCCCAGGTTTAAACCCTAGAATGACAAAACCTCATGCCGGATTCTGCATCATGTGCATTTTGACTTAGGGGACTCAACACAGGGGTTGGGTCCGTCTAGGACAGGTGTACCCGAAACAAAAAGACCATCCTGATGCATCCTACTTGCTATATGTACATTATCTGTCTCGGTTTGTTTTTACCGGCTAAAAGAAAGAAATNGATATTTGAAAAATACCTCGGAACTCTATCAAAATTTTTCGGAAAAAGGATTTCAAAATAATTGAAAATGGGGAGAAATAGAGTTTCAAAATAGTTGTAAATGAGCCAAAATGAGAAGAAGATTTCAAAAAAAAAAAAAGTCAAAAACATTTTTTTCCTTTAGTTATGTCAAAACAGACCGAACTACGTGAGTCTGATTCTCATCGGATATGAGATACATAGGAAAACCTCATCGGTGCCGACCCTACTTTTCAAAAACAAACAAAAAATGTCCGTCAGTCAAAATAAAACTGACCAAGCTTCGGTTAACGTCTTGCACCGTTCTTGCCAAAATAAGCCTTAGAACATTTTACATTGTCGAAGGGCTATTTTTCGTTAAAGAAAGAATTTGTTTGTCACTTTTTCCGAAAAGTACCTTGTTTGGCCTCGAAATTTTGCTCAAAGTAAGAAGGGGACATTTTTGCAAAAATGACCACTTTGGTCAATATTGCACAAATAAGCCACTTTAGGAGAGTTTGTCTTTTAAAAAATTAAAAATGGGTCTTTTGTGTCAAGATCAGAGGTAATCCTAATCCTGTTTGCTCACAGGTGCAAAATGAACACTATCCAAACTCCGCAGCTGAACACCGTAGAAGAGGCTCCCCTACAACTCCAGATGTGGTGGCATGATTTAGATAAAGATGGCAAAGAATGGGTCGGCGAAAAATTGGGATCTCTCGTTGATCTTATGAAATTCAAACCCCAAAACGACTTGATTAAAGCTTTGGTAACCTCTTGGGATCCGGTCCACAACGTGTTCCGCTTCTCAGATTTTGAGCTCACTCCAACCTTAGAAGAGGTCGTCGGATATGCGGGTTTTGGTCGAGACTTAAGGAATCAACAAATCATCTTTCCAAGACCTATGTCGGTGCGCCGATTCTTTGAGGTTTTTTCGTTAGCCGGCAACTCAGAAAAGGCCGAGTATTCGATGGGTGTTGTTCATTCTATTTCCTATATTCCAGATACGGTTTCTCAGACGGATTTGAAATACATGAAAAAGGCTTGACTAACAAACAAGATAAGAATACTTGGAGAATCCATCACCAGCTTGCCTTCATCGTAGCATTTCTGGGTGTTATGGTCTTTCCTAATGCCGAAGGGACTATTGACGTTCGGGTGGCCAAAATCGCCCAGGTCTTGACTAAAAAGAAAGATCATACTCTGGTTCCACTCGTATCTTTTGACATTTTCCGGGTTTTGACTGAATGCAAGTTGGGAAAAACATTTTTTGAAGGTTGCAATATCATTCTCCAGATGTGGCTGGTTGAACATCTTCGTCACCATAAAAATTCATGAGCTATGGTACTGATAAAGCCAACTTCATCGAGGGTTACGAAGAGAGAGTAAAGGATTACCCTTTTCCAGAAGGAGTCGAGGCTTGGGTTGATCATCTAAGGTCTTTACGAGCAAACCAAATAGAATGGACTTTGGGATGGCTCCCACTCAGAGAAGTTATACTTATGTCTGTTGCCAAGAATCATCTACTGTTGATGCGTCTTAGAAGTATCCAACCATATGCACCCCAAATGGTTCTGAGACAATTGGGCCGTTATCAAGTGATACCCGAAGAGGAGGATTTGAGCATCCAAGTCATTGAGATACACCCCGAGGCCCCCTTACCGGAGGCCTTAATTCAACAAAGTTGGAATGGGTGTCGATACTTGAAAGAAGATACCCAGGTGCCCGATCTTGCTAGAGGGGAAGTAGATCCGGGATATGCGGCATGGTTTGAAAAAAGAAATTGCATTGTTGAAGAACCAGAACCCGAGCCGGAAAGGCCTTCCAAAAGGCCCCATGTGCAAGCTTTTGATGAATAAAATTAAAGAAAGGCTAGCTTGGGGTGAAAAGGAAAGAGAATATCAAGCCACTATCCATGCTTTGAAAGAGAAATTAAGAAATGTGGTGTTTGATAATCAGTTGCAGGCACAGGTAGTCGAGGGTGAAAAATGACAAATGACCCGAGAGAATGAGGCGCTTCGTGCCCAAGTCCGGAGTCTGAAAATAGCCGTCGAGACGCATGTAAGGAGTGAAAGAGATGAAAAAATCATTAACAATCTGAGGTTAAAGGTTCATGAATATACCTTCGATTTGAACAAAGCTGAAAAAGACCTGTTAGAGGCCCAAAGGAAGTTAACAAAACCAACGGAAGAACAAGCTCGTCAATTAAGGCAAAAATATGGCAAAGAAATTGCCATCTTGAAAGAAAAACTATTTGCCATGGGGAACGAAATGGTCCAACATACCAAACATTTCAGAACGAAAAGGGAGAATTGTTGTGAAAAGATTGGCCAGTTGGAGGGAACGGTGCAAGAATTACAAGAGAAGAACAATGAAAATGCCCAGGTATTAGAGGCCCGAGCACATCAAATAGGGTGCTTACTTCAAGAGAAGGGGATCATACGGAACATAATACAAGAAATAGCCGACTACGTGGTGCAGAAATGCCACGAGTGCGAGAGTATGACCACTTCCATGTTCTTTTCCACCATGATGACTTTCGTCCACCCAGTAATGGACGACTTGGATCGACTTCAGGGGGATATTGCACACAGATCGGCATAGAGACCCGCCAATGCACCACAGGTCCCGAGAAGACAAACAGAGGCTCTCCTTTATCATTGATGTTTAGTTTTTCGAGTCTGTACTTTTATTGCTTCCAAAAAAAAATGGTAAGTTGTTTTATTTTATGTCTAGGGTCTGTACTTTTCTTTCATGTTTATTAATGTTTCCAAAAAATCACTTGTAATGAAAATAACTATCTTTAATAGTGAAATGAAAATTGCCCTTTGTTTACATTTACCTGTTCCGTGAACTACGTAATGATCTGATTCATGCGGCGTCATGATACGTAGGCTATCCACATAGGATTCGATCATAGACCTCAAAGAAAAGAATAAAAGAACAAATAAAAAGAAAGAAACGAGAGAGAATATTAAAGCCGGGAGGAAACACACAGCTGTTGCAAACATTTTAGAAAAACGTTTAGCTGCTTAGGTGCATCGCATCCCAACATGTAATTCCCTATGTGTTAATATCTCCCACTAATCAATTTGTTGCTTACTCTCAAGAGGTTACTGCTTTTAAGGTGGTTGGTTTGCGGTGGTATTCTGGAGACACATCCTTATTTCACCAGATCCAAAGGAAGTATCGCAATGACATCAGAAAGTCACCTATCTATTGTTGAACCAGAGGATGGCCACACTTCGGTTATCCCTCAAGCAGAATCGGCAGTCGCCGAAGAAAATAAAAGACTGAAATGCCGTATGCTAGAGATGTGGGATGCTTGGTCCAACGGGAGGGAGCCACCTAACTCCATCCCCTATTTTCCTGAATTGATTCCCAGAACCGTAGGGACCACCAACGTGCCAATTTCAATGCCAAACCTATTTGTTCCATTTGGGTTCCCAACCATGGCCTCAAATTATACCGGAATGCCTTCTGACGTTCAGCCCCAGGCACCATCTTCTGGATTACCCTCTGTGGTATTTACTGCGCCACCAGCTACCGGTGTGGCACAACCAACACTGGCGTGACAGAGTTTTGAGCCAGCAAATTTTACTTTCCAAGCTCCTCCATTCCAGCTGGATACTACCCGGGTCACTCCGAATTCTTAACCGCAGTACCCGCAATTTGAATCTCCTGTGGAGCCAGAAAATATCTTGAAAAATATTGAACAGGATGAGATAACCCGAAAGATGAAGAGCATCGAGCAAAGTTTGAAAAATATCCAGGGCCTAAGCGGCCAAAAGAGCGTGTCATACGCTGATTTATGCATGTTCCCTCACGTGCATCTACCTGTGGGTTTCAAAACTCCAAAGTTCGAAAAACACGACGGGCATGGAGACCCGATCGCTCACTTAAAGAGATACTGCAACCAACTGAGAGGAGCAGGAGGCAAAGAAGAGCTACTGATGGCTTATTTCGGGGAAAGCCTTACGGGTATCGCCTCAAAGTGGTACATTGATTAGGATATCTCCCATTGGCATGTATGGGATGATTTGGCTCGAGACTTCGTAAGGCAATTTCAGTACAATGTGGATATAGCCCCAGATAGAAATTCTCTATTTAATCTAAAAAAGAAAGCTTCCGAGAGCTTCTGGGAGTATGCAATTAAATGGCGGGAATAGGCATCCCGAGTAAAACCTCCCATGGAGGAAATTGAAATGATTAGTATCTTCCTGCAGGCCCAAGAAGCCGATTATTTCCAGAATATGATGTCCGCCGTGGGCAAGCCGTTCGCGGAGGCCATTAAAATTGGCGAGATGGTAGAAAATGGCTTTGAATACGGGCCGTATTTTAAGTCAATCTGCTTTGAGAACCACCTCCCAAGCCATTCAAAGCGGCTCAGGAGACCTGGAAAACAGAAAAAAGAAAGAGGAGAGAGCTATGATGGCTTTAGGCCCTAGGAATTCTTGACGACCTCGGGAATATCCAGGCCCATTTCCTAGAGCTTCACAACACTATTATCCTCATCAGGAAGCAGCTTATGCCATGTATCCCCTCCCTTATGCAGTGATGAACGCTCAGGCGCAACCCCAACCACAGCAGTACAATCAAAATAGAACTCCACCTCCTAGAAATAACCATCCTCACCAAGCCCCGTATAATCCACGCCCTCCTTAGAACAACTATCCATACAATACCTACCCTCGTGAACCACCAAGGAGACCTACTTTCACTCCTATCGGTGAGTCATACTCAAGCCTTTTTCCAAAGTTGGTTCAGATGGGACTTCTGCAGCCCGTACCTCCAACTCGGCAAAATCCAGAATCGGCATCATACAGACGAGGAACCAGCTGTGCCTATCACTCGGGAGTGGAGGGGCACGATACTGAAGACTGCTGGACTCTCAAGAGAGCAGTAAAAAATCCGATTAAACAAAAAAAAGTGGTGCTGAGGGACGAAGAGGTCCCCAATGTTACAAATAATCCATTATCAAGCCCACAATTAAGGGCCCGCCATTGGAATGATTTGTGAAGACAAAGAATTTGACCCGGCGCTGAAAGCCATCATTGCCATTGTGCACACAGATAAGAAAGCAAAAACAATGGCAAACCCTGGCAAGGAAGAAAAGAAAACAAAGCCCCCCAGCCAGGATAAAGACGAGGCCAAAGAAGAAAAGAAAACAAAGCCCCCCGACCAAGATAAAGAAAAGGCCAAGGAAGAAAATAAAGAGATGGCACCAGCTAAAGAAGCTGTCCTTTATGTCCCGAGAGCTCCGCGAAACAGACAACTCGTTTTGAGCCCTCCCAGAAGATTGGAATTGAAATCAAAACCACAAAGAATGTATGTGCCAAAAGGGACGTATGTTGTGAAAAGTCCGGCCATCCCACCAAAGCTGAATGAACCTTTGATTATCAGCCGCCGGCCACAAATCCCAATTAGAAATACAACTACAGTTCCCTGGACTTATGATCAAACACTGGTAACATATAAAGGAAAAGAGGTCAAAGGGGAAGTCAACGAAGCAAAAACCGCTGGGAAGTATCACAACCCAGAGGAGCTGAACAAAGCTAAGCATAAATGCTTTCTTCTCAAAAAACCTATCACTGCTGAAAAAGCCGAGGAGTTCTTCAAGAAAATGAAAATGCCTGAATATGCTACAATTGAAGAACTCAAGAAAACTCCTGATCAGGTTTCGCTTTTGTCTCTGTTGACTGGCTCAAATGAGCGTAAAAAAAATACTCCTGAAGACGCTGAATGAAGCGTATGTACTAGTTGAGACCTCAGTCGAGCAGTTAGAGAGGATGGCTGAGCGCTTCTTCGAAGTAAACAAAATTTCTTTCAGCCGGGACGATCTGCCGCCCGAGGGAGCTGCTCACAAAAAAGCCTTGCACTTGACAATTAAAAGTGAGGGATACTACGTAAAGAGAGTAATGCTCGACTGAGGATCCGGGGTAGATATTTGTCCTCTGTCAACACTACAAGGGATGAGAATCGGCATTGACAGAATCATGCCAAATAACGTTTGTGTCCGCGCCTTTGACGGTATCAAAAGGGACACCATTGGGGAAATCGAGATAGTCATGACGATTGGTCCTGTGGATTTCACGGTAAACTTCCAAATCTTGGATATGGACACTTCTTATAACTTCCTGCTAGGGAGACCTTGGATTCACGCTGCTGGGGTAGTGCCATCTACTCTCCACCAAATGGTCAAATTTGTACATGAGAATCAGGAGATAATAGTCCATGGAGATGACGAACAATCAATATACAGGGACCCCTCCATCCCCTGCCTCGAGGCAAGAGAGGGAAGCGAAAATATTGTGTACGAAGCCTTTGAGATTGTGCCTGCTGATCAGCACGAGGAAGGTGCTCCGTGCTCACAACCTTGTTTATCTAATGCATCAATCATGGTCGCTACCGACATGATTAGACATGGGTTCAAACCCGGGAAGGGACTTGGGGTATCCCTACAGGGCATTACTGAACCCATCTCTCTGCCTGCCAACAAAAAATTCTTCGGCATAGGTTTCCAGGCTACAGAAGTCGATGTGAAATGGGACAACGCACAAAAGAAAGATGGGTAGGACCTACCTCAGCCAGTCCCACACATCACTAAGTCCTTCATCAAACCACAATACATTGAAGAAGAAGAAGAGGAGGCCTTTACGGCCGAAGAAATTGAAGAGATTTGCAAGGCCATGAGACAAATTTTATTTGAGACTCACATGGCTCAGCTGGGAGAAGGCTCAAGCACCACTGAGGTGCAATACATGAGTCCGAATGCCAAACTGCAGAACTGGAAATCTACTCCCTTCCCAATCAGACGGGAATCTTGTTAGTTCATATTTTGCTGTCCTTTCTGCACTTCGAGTTATTTCAGGGTGTAACTCGAGTGTTTTTAATTTTATTTTCTTTAAATTCCGATGTAAAACCCCTGTTATCTTCAAATTCAATTCAATTTTATCATCTACTTTCTGATTTTGTTATTTTTCTTATTTTTCAGTCCTAATAATGCTGCCTTAAATAACATGACATGCTTGCGGACTTCATGCCCTGATCTTAACATGCTGTCTAATCTCGAAATAATGAATCAAGAACCAGAATATGATGAAGAAGAGGCTTTTAGGGAAATAAATAGAGAATTGGAACAATTTGAGAATAAGCCTAAGCCAAACCTAAACGAAACTGAGCCGGTTAATTTGGGTAATCCAGAAGAGGTCCGAGAAACCATGATAAGCATTCACACGGAGGAGAAAACTAGAGACGCATTGATTCAACTTCTGTTCGAATTCAAAGATGTGTTCGCTTGGTCCTATGATGATATGCCCGGACTAAGTGTTGATTTAGTGGTACACAAGTTTCCAACTCATCCCGATTGCCCGTCTGTCCAACAAAAGCAAAGAAAATTCAAAACAGATATCTGTGACAAAATTAAAGAAGAAGTCACCAAACAATTAAAAGCCAGTGTAATCCGAGTAGTCAGATACACCACATGGCTAGCCAACGTAGTCCCAGTACCAAAAAAGGACGGAAAGCTCCCAGTATGTGTTGATTACAGGGATTTGAACAAAGCAAGTCCCAAAGATAACTTTCCACTACCAAACATCCATATCCTTGTCGACAATTATGCCAAACATGAGGTGCAGTCGTTTGTGGATTGTTATGCCGGTTATCACCAAGTCCTAATGGATGAGGAAGATGCAGAAAAGATAGCCTTCACTACACCATGGGGGACCTATTGTTACAGGTTTATGCCATTCAGTTTGAAAAATGTCGGGGCAACTTATATGAGAGCCATGACTGTCATTTTCCATGACATGATGCACCAAGAAATTGAGGTGTACGTTGATGATGTCATTATTAAATCCAGAACGCAGGCAGGCCATGTTCGAGACTTGAGAAAATTCTTTGAGCGGCTACGCAAATATGACTTGAAATTGAACCCTGCTAAATGTGCCTTTGGTGTTCCTTCCGGGAAACTATTGGGGTTCATAGTCAGCCGCAGGGGCATTGAGCTAGATTCGACGAAGATAAAATCCATCCGAGATCTGCCACCTCCAAAGACTAAGAAAGAGGTCATGAGCTTGTTAGGAAGGTTGAACTACATCAACCGGATTATTGCACAGCTCACAACCACATGTGAGCCAATATTCAAGCTTTTAAAGAAAGATGTGGCAATCAAATGGACAAATGAATGTCAGGAAGCCTTTGATAAAATCAAGGAATATTTATCAAATTCGCCAGTGATGGTCCCGCCTGGACCAGGAAGACCCCTGTTCCTTTACCTAACAGTCTTGGAAAATTCTTTTGGTTGTGTTCTCAGGCAACATGATGTTACCAGGAAGAAAGAGCAAACCATCTACTATCTGAGAAAAACTTCACTGGCTATGAAGCCAAATACACTCTACTGGAGAGAACTTGTTTCTCCTTAACTTGGGTTGCTCAAAAGCTCAGACATTATTTGCTATCTTATACCACATATATCATAACCAGGTTGGATCCTCTAAAATACATATTCCAAAAGCTAATGCCCACAGGAAGGCTAGCCAAATGGAAAATCCTGCTCACGGAGTTCGACATTGTCTATGTCACCCGCACAACCATGAAAGCTCAAGCCTTGGCCGATCATTTGGCTGAGAACCCGGTTGATGATGAATACCAACCTTTAAACACTTATTTCCCGGATGAGGAAGTCAATTCAATCGAATTGATCTCAGAAGACACTAATACCTGGAAAATGTTCTTCGACGGAGCAGTCAATGCAAAATGTGTTGGGATTGGGGCAATCTTGATTTCGCCCATGGGACAACACTATCCAGCCACGGCCCGTCTCCGGTTCTTCTGTACAAACAATACTGCCGAATATGAAGCTTGTATAATGGGCATGAACATGGATGTGGAATAGTTATTGATCATGGGAGATTCTGATTTGATTATCAAGCAAGCTCAGCGAAAGTGGGAAACTCCAGATGTTAAGCTCCTTCCATACATACAACATGTGGAAGATCTTAGAAAACGATTCAAAGCCGTTGAGTTCAGATAGATTCCCCGATGGCACAACGAGTTAGCCGATGCACTGGCCACCCTAGCTGCAATGCTGCCATATCCAGGTAATGTCCACATTGACCCGTTGGAAATTCAAATCAAAGAAAGACATGGTTATTGTAACACGGTCGAAATAGAGCCCGACGTCCAACCATGGTATCATGATATCAAAATATTCTTGAAAACAAAAGAATACCCCGAACATGCCAATAGGGATCAAAGAGAGCCATCAGAAGACTCGCCAGCAGTTTCTTCTTAAGCGGAGAAGTGTTGTACAAAATGACTCCAGATCTGAATTTGTTAAGGTGCGTGGATGAAAAAGAAGCTGAAAAGATTATGAACGAAGTACATTCAAGCGTATGCGACCCTTACATGAACGGGTACGTCCTCGCAAAGAAAATTCTGAGCAGGATATTACTGGATGACCATGGAAAAGGATTGCTTCAGTTTTTTCCGAAAATGCCATCAATGTCGAATACATGGTGACCTGATTCATACACCACCCTCATGATTGCATCCCATGTCGGCACCTTGGCCTTTCGTTGCCTGGGGAATGGATGTCATTGGGCCAATCGAGCCAAAAGCTTCAAATGGACACAAATTTATTTTGGTTGCCATCGATTACTTCACAAAGTGGGTCGAAGCAGTCACTTTCAAAACCGTCACTAAGAAAGCAGTGGTGGACTTCGTGCATTCAAACATTATCTGTCGTTTCGGTATTCCAAAAACTATCATTACCGATAACGCTGCAAATCTGAACAACCACTTAATGATGGAGGTGTGTGAACAGTTTCAAATCACATACCGTAATTCTACCCCTTATCAGCCCAAAGCCAATGGTGCCGTTGAAGAAGCCAATGAGAACATCAAGAAAATCCTCAAAAAAATGATCCAAAGTTCTAGACAGTGGCACGAAAAATTGCCATTTGCATTATTGGGATATCGCATGACCGTACGTATATCAGTAGGGGCTACGCTTTATCTATTGGTTTATGGAACTGAAGTCGTGATCCCTGCGGAAGTCGAAATTCCTTCCCTTAGGATCATTATTGAAGCGGAAATTGAGGATGATTAATGGGTCAAAACCCGGTTGGAACAGTTAACTCTGATTGATGAGAAAAGAATGGTCGCAGTTTGCCACGGGCAGTTGTACCAACAAAGAATGGCCCGCGCCTATAACAAGAAAGTACGGCCCAGGAACTTCAAAGTGGAGCAACTCGTCCTCAGACGTATCATCCCACACCATGAAGAAGCGAAAGGGAAATTCGCCCCGAATTGGAAAGGTCCATACATTATAAGGAAATTGCTACCAAAAAGAGCATTGTACTTGGGGTACATCGAAGGAAATGACCCCAAAACGGCTGTCAATGCGGATGCAGTCAAAAGGTATTATGTTTGACCTTTTTGTGATGTTGATACTCACAATCGAAATGACGAAGACTTTCATTCACGCTACCCCAAACACTACCAGTTTTTGTAAACCCTTTGAGTCGGTTACTCTTCCTTGATTACCCTCTTTGGAACTTGAAGTGTTGAT
>ML309262.1:0-44247 GCA_005239505.1 Nicotiana paniculata | reverse complement strand
CCCCCCCCCCAAACCCTGAAAAAAAACAACCAATTTTTGTGTGTGGGGTTGGGGAGGGGGTGGGAGTGAAGGATCAAGCTTACTGCACCTCTAGGAAAAAGGTGCAACGATTGCAGCTTTTTCAGGAGCTAAGACTCAATGGTAATGTCAGATTACTAACCAGATCAATCCCCCAACTCTCCTTGTTTCCTGTTTGACTTTAACAGACTAAGTTGAGTTACATTAATTCCTTATGTTCTTCTTTAGCTCCTTTTTGTCTCTTATAGATAAGATTAGTTGGAGATAACATAAAGGCATTGCAAAAAAAGAATAAGTAAGTCACATGAGTGACCGGGGTTCAAATGCCAATAGGGGGCTGGATAGAGTTATCCGTTACCTATGCTAGTGGAGCAGGTACAAGGTGGATTAGTCTAGGTTCACACAAGTTGTTCCGGACACTATTATATCCCCTCCCCAACACACACACACACCGGAAAAAAGAGGTTACATGTGTCCTCTATGAAACCGGTACACATGTTACGTGAAGAGCTCCTAACCAAATTTCAGTTAAAAATGTAAAACCAATAAGAAAAACTAAACCTTGATGTGTGGGTGTGAGGGGGGGGGGGGGGGGGGGGAAGGAATAAGTTGCAACCAAAATGGTCCTTGTAAATCATTGATGGACTATTGCAAAGCATTGCATTGTGTAAACTACTAATTTGATTCAAACTCTGTTAAACCATAGTAGGAAAAAGAAAAAAAGGAACTTCAGACTTTATGTTTTGGGTTATACATTACATTGGGGATGTAGATCTAAACAATTTAGGCCCTCTGGCATTGCTGTAGAATCTGTTTCTTTCCCCTTCTTGTGATTGTCCCTTCTTTAGTTACTTGAAAGTTGTGTCTTTTAGCAGATGTTACTGCTTAACCATGTAAATGATCTCTAATTGTTGAATAGATTAAAATTGAGAGAATGTGAGGTGAATTTGATTACAACAACGACAATTATGCCTCAGTCCCAAACAAGTTGCGGTCAGCTATAACTCGTTTGGGACTGAGGCGTAGTAGTAGTTGTTATTGTAATCAAATTCTATTGCATTTATGTTTCGTTTTCTGTTCTCGGTACGTACTCGAGATGTTATAGTTATTTATTGGGAGAAGAGGAGCTAATGACTTCATTGTAAAATGAATCTTTTAATGGCAGATTTTACTCCCAACTCTTGTAATGCTGTTGTTGATTGCTGTGAGAAGTAAATCTGATATCCGCATCCACCCAGCTCAGCCGTATGTTTTCCTCAACTTGCTTTTAACTACTCATAATAGTTATGTGTTCATGGTATTTCTCTCTTTGTTTGCATCTCTTTTGCTAATATTTTTTTTCTAGATATAGTACTTGTGTCTTTTGGAAAGGCTGAAAATGGAGTAGAACTAAGTTTATTTGGGAAAGCATGAAGCTCTTTTTTCTTGCGCTATTATTGAAGTGAAGCAACATGACTTATTTTCAATTATTACATTTTTTTGTTTGTCTCTGTAAACATTCTAGGAGATTAAAGAGTGGCAGAGATATTCTTCTATTTGCTTACAATGTATTCTGTTTCGTCCAAGCTGGTTTACTGATAAATAATGTCTATTAACCATATCCTGCTTAACTGAGCTTCGCATTTTCAGTTGGTTCCCTGTACTTATGACAAAATTCTTCTTTCTGAAATTTGTAAGCACTAAATATGCAGGTATATCCGGAAAGGGATAGGGATGTTTGTGGAAGTTGGGAAAGGTGATACTTCTCCCCCTTTCAACCAAGTTCTGGAGCGACTATTGGCCAAGGGGGAGTACTTGGCATTTGCACCTAATACAACTGAGACAAGGATGATGATCAACATTTTGTCTCTAAAATTTCCCCTACTGAGGGTAAATTCTTTGATTTACCTTTTACTGATGTTTCTTCACGTTTTATTTTCTCTAAATGTTGAAATCAGGTCTTATTTTCTCTCCTCATGAAAATTTTCAAAGTATTATGATGACGGTACCGATCAGTGATCACTTGTCAATTGATGCGTTTGTAATGTGGGAAAGCACATAATAACTTCCAACTAGAGTTTATTCTTCTCTTATATTTTGTCTTCAGGTGTAAATGTGTATTCATTAGAAGTCAATGGTTCCAATCCTTTGCTTTCCAGAAAATTTCACGCACACACATATTATACTTCACCATTAGTTTTGGAATTTTATCCCTGATCAATGTCGTTCTACTGCTTTGGCTGATCGGCACAAAGTTAATTTCAGTTGCAATTGTAAAGGGAACCACTACAATGATAAATGCAATTGTATCTTGAAAGAGAGAGAGATAGAGATCTGCTGGATAGGGATAAAAACTGATACTGATTAACTTTTTCTAAACTCAAGCATGTATCAAAATTATTCAACTTATTGTCTGGTTGTTTCTTAGTTTGGTGAATGTCATTTGGATTTTGTTTCAGATGATGCTTAGGATTTATTCTTTTGCAGCTAGTTACCAGAGTTTACGAAGACGAAGAAGCACTTGAAACATATATCCGTTCTGATCTTTATGCTGCTTATGACCAAACTAAGTGAGTTATTTTCCCCTTTATTTTGGAATATACTATGTACAAAGATATGTGTTGAAAGTTGGGTGTCATGTCTGTTTTAGATAAGGTAGATAATTTTGTTAATGTTTGAAAAGCTTCCGTGTACAAAGCAGTACATGAAGAAGTTGGGAAATGTAAATCAAAATATTACAGAAGACACCAAATCTTCTATAAAAATAGGGATCTCGTTGGTGCCCAAAAAAGAAAAATTGGATACGAGGCGATTCCTCAATGTACAAAGTCATTTTCAATTCTTCCAATACTCTGCGACTCCTTCCATGCTATCCACATAAGGGCTGAAGGGGCAACTTACCATGCCCTTCGTCTTCTCTTCCTGCTTTTGGATACCCAAACTGTGCGACCCGTCTCTTACTGTTACCGGCATCACTTATTTTATTCCAACGCAGTTCAGAACCATTCTCCACAACCCGACTCCACCTTACAAATTTGGTAATATGATATATTTTCGGCGGTCCATGTGCCTTTCCACATGGTATATCCATGGTGGACTTTCATTTTCAGACTAAGGGATCGTTTGGTAGAGTGTATAAGAATAGTGCTGAATAAGGTGTATTGGTAATGTTGGTATTAGTTATGCTTGCATTAGTTATGCTGGTATTAGTTATGCTGACATATTTCTTATCCATTGTTTGGTTTGATGTATTAAAGCATTGCACAATTTCTAAAAGAATTGCTTGTTTACAAAAATACCCTCATAATCAGTCCATCACTTTACCTTTTTAAAAGAAACATATGTTGAGCAATGTTTGTATATGAAAAATTTATAAGCAAATTATTTGATTTGTCTAGTTATATTGTAGTAAAACTTAATATTTATTTATAAAAAAGAAAATATGCTAAGTATTTATTTATTACTAGGAATATAATTTTATTTCTCACTTTCTTGGATTATTTCAAACTTGCATTATATAATAACATATTTTAATCAAGTATAAATTTTGAAGGACATTTTTGTCTTTAACTAAGTTAATGCATGCATTAAAATCCATTCCATTGTTAATACCATAGTTTCTTATGCATTAGTTATGCATAGGATAATACCAAATAGGGTGTATAACTATGCTTGCATAACTAATGTATAGGTTCAAAAAGTGTACCAAACAAAGTATTACTAATACACAAAGCTAATGCATGCATTATTTTACCTAATGCATCCTACCAAACGACCCCTAAAGGAGAAAGTGCTAAGTTATCTTTCCCTTTTCTTGTTTGTTTTTTGGGCAGGAACCGTACAAACCCCAAAATCAAAGGAGCAGTAGTATTTCACGAGCAAGGTCCTCACTCATTTGATTATAGCATACGCCTAAACCATACATGGGCTTTCTCAGGATTTCCTGATGTTAAAAACATAATGGACACAAATGGTCCGTTCCTCAATGACTTGTCATTAGGCGTCAATACCATACCAATTTTGCAATATGGTCTCAGTGGGTTTTTAACAGTAAGAGTTTGTTACCCTCTCTGCTACCTTTCGGATTCATGGTTCTGTTATCTTTTTAATTTACTTATGTTCAGATTTTATTGTTATTTCCATGGCATATTTGGCTTGTTGTATTCTTTTAACATTATATTCTTGATCTTCTAATCAATGTTATTGCCGAAGCTTTGGTAATTACTTATATTTGCGTGCTTAATAATTAGCCTGCTATATTATGATATCATACATCTAAATCTCTTGTTTGGGACTGAGGTAGTTGTTATTGATGACGATGGTTCTGGGCCAGCTTGATTCCTTTCATATGAAAATGTGTTAAGTTGGGCAAACTCATTCAATTTTCTTTTATATTTTTGTACATCAATTTTGGAAATGTTATGAATTTACAGTCTTGTTCGTCAAGTGTGAAACAGATCTGTGTTGAGAGCATGCCAAGAAGCATCTAAAGAGCATAGTAACAAAAAATGTTATGTCATAAGAGAACAATAAAAAAATGTCATGTCACAAGAGACCCTTTAGCACACTGGATTTTGTTGCTTGATTGAATAGTTTAACCCTTAGTATCAACTTGTGGAATTTTGGAGTTGGGAACTCTTCTTTAAAGAATTGTTACCTGTTGAAAATACTATGTAATGAAATAAGTATTTTCCTTTTGAAGACTTTAACTCTTAATATAGTGGAGCATATAATTTCAACCTGGTATTCGGGGAAGTAGAATTCTTGGTATTGAGTTTTACTTTCACTCTTCATAAAAATATTAGTGTGCATTTGAGACAAAGTGAAGTACACCGATCCACGCTTAGAGGGTGTATTGAAAACATAATAATTAGTATATATCTTGTGATCTGGCAGAAAAGACTGATTCAATAAGATATCCCTTGCCTGCATTAAGATCTAAAGTTTGTCGTATTTATCTCTTTGGCGCTTAATCTTTTGGATGAAGTGGAGAAACAAAGTTAAATATGACCTTAGGCTTATTTCTTCTACTTTACAGATCCCGGTTCTAAAGTTCTCAAAATCGATGTCAGGTTATAGCTTAGAATTCATCCTCTTTTGCGGTAATTGAAAATATTCGTTTTTCACCCCATATAATACTAGTTTGGAAGAGATTCTCAATATATCTCTTTCTATATCTTCTTATGTTCGTCACATAGTTACCATCGTTGTTATCTTCCGACTGCACAATTATGAACTCGATTGAGATTACTAAGGTAGAGGAGCTATGAATTGGTTAACATAATTGGATGCGTTGTCTCGTTTTTAGGCGCGTGGCACTTACATGGTGTTCTAGCATACTAAAGTGAGTGTCATATACATGGACTTTAAGAAGAAGGTTAGCATGCAGGAGTTGATATGAAAGATGTTTTTGTTCTATGGTATGATGACTTTGCATTATACATTAGGACAAGATAAAGAGGGGAAAGAACTTTGAATACTCTGAGGTACCTTCTGTGTGAAGTAGGATTTTAGTGTCTGCAAACTGTAATGATACTTGTTCACCTAAGTTGATAAGCTGATGTGAAATTAACCACGTATATAAATGTTTCATTTTTCTTCTCACAGCTCCAACAAGTCATGGACTCATTCATAATATATGCTGCTCAAGAAACTATGACGAACTTATTGAGGTTGCCGAGCCACTCTCTTGATAGAGATACCGAGCTCAAGATACCATGGACTCAGTTTAGTCCTTCAAATATAAGACTTGCTCCTTTTCCGACTCGTGAATATACCGATAATGAATTCCAGTCCATTGTCAAGAAAGTTATGGGAGTGCTGTACGTGGATTCTATATTTTTCTTCTTCTTGAGTTCATTTTGACTTTCTCCACTTATATACTCCCTCCGTTTTAATTTATACTCCCTCCGTTATAATATATGTGAACCTATTTCCTTTTTAGTCCATGCCAAAAAGAATGACCCTTTTCCATATTTGAAAACAATTTACCTTTATGCAATGATTTATAGCCATACAAAATATATGTGCCTCATTTTACACTACAAGTTCAAAGTCTTCTCTTTTTCTTAAATTCCGTACCCAGTCAAATAGGTTCACATAAATTGAAACAGGGGGAGTGTTACATTTTCCCGTGCTTTCATTATTCTTTCTCATGCTTTGACATATTGGTTCCATAGGTACTTGCTGGGGTTTCTTTATCCGATTTCTCGTCTAATAAGTTATTCTGTCTTAGAAAAGGTATAGCTTATCTGAAAAAGAACTGTTTTTTATTTTTTTTTGAAAATGTGCTCTTCATTTGTTAACTAAATTGCAGTTGTGGAAGTACTTTTGCTAACATTTATTTTTGACATCTCTGATCTGTAGGAGCTCAAGATTAAAGAGGGTCTTTACATGATGGGTTTGAAA
Source organism: Nicotiana paniculata (assembly GCA_005239505.1). NCBI lineage: Eukaryota > Viridiplantae > Streptophyta > Magnoliopsida > Solanales > Solanaceae > Nicotiana > Nicotiana paniculata. Next base: position 37,842 of record ML309262.1, on the reverse strand, counting down.
GATGAAATATTCCATCTATCTTGGTTTATAACATATGCTATTCAGGTAAAAATGCAATATTTCTCTCTGTAAAGACTAAATCCCCCAACATAAAAAAGAAATAATTGTGGGCAATTGCTCACATGACACCCAAACCAAAAGAGGTGGAAAACGAAGGAAGAAAAAGAGAACCTTTTGGCTGCTGTTGTATGACAATTTATAGAAGCTTTCTGCTGTTGTATTACTCTATTGACTATTTTGCTTCTACATTTTATGCTAACAAATGAAAATAAAAAGAATTAGCTCCTTGAAAATTTTAGACGAGGTCTTCCTTCTACAAAATTACTGGCTATCGCTTTTGCTTTGCACCTATCTTCTGGTTTTCATGTTGTTGTTATCTTCCTATGATCTCTGATCTCTGTGGTGGTACTGATATTGTCTCTTTTTGTCTTTTTGTCTTCTTGAGCCAAGGGTCTTTTGGAAACAACCTCTCTACTCCTTTGGGGTAGGGGTAAGGTCTGCGTACACACTACCCTCCCCAGACCCCACTAGTGGGATTTTACTTGGTCGTGGTTGTTGTCTCCTTTCTACCAATCATGAATGAATCACTGCAATTTCTTTTTCTCCTGTCTGATTTAAGCATCTGATTTCCCTTTTTCTTTTCCTGGTATGATGGCCCAGTCCATAAAACCCTTGTGATGAACCACACCATGTCTGACTTATATTCAATATTGTTTAGTATATTGATCTTTCAAGGCATCATCACCTGTAATGCCTGTTTAACATTCTGTTTATTTGGCAGTTTGCTCTTTCTTCTGCGATACTTACAGTATGCACCATGAGTACCCTGTTTCAATACAGTGATAAGACGTTGGTGTTCGCGTACTTCTTTTCCTTTGGTCTCAGTGGAATAACTCTCTCATTTATGATTTCCACCTTCTTCACAAGAGCAAAAACTGCGGTAGCTGTCGGGACCCTTTGTTTCCTTGGGGCATTCTTTCCCTATTATACTGTCAACGACGAAACAGTCTCCATGTTAGTCTTCATTCCATGTGATTTCCTAGTTGTAGAAACTTCTGCAGTGCATAAAACTCCTTGTTTGGTTTTCATGTAGGATAGTGAAAGTGACTGCTTCTTTTCTTTCACCTACGGCCTTTGCATTAGGATCCATCAATTTTGCTGACTATGAACGTGCTCATGTCGGACTCCGTTGGAGTAACATGTGGCGGGTATGTCCTTTTAGGTCTCTGTCTTGTTTTCTTATTCATCTTCTGCACTTCACCGTCTTGTTTACTTTTGAGACTGCAGGAATCTTCAGGAGTTTGCTTTTTGGTCTCTCTCCTCATGATGTTACTTGACAGTTTGTTGTACTTTGCAGTTGGTCTGTATTTTGATAAGGTAATCTTCTGGATTCTGTAAAAAGTTTTAAAAAGAATATCTTCTCGCTCTGCTTTTTTCTCCCTTTATTTATAATGGTATCATTTAAGGATGAGTTTGAGAAATTTTACTTTTACAATCAGGTCCTCCACAAGGAGAATGGATTTTGTTACCCAATACGTTCCCTGCTTCACAAGTGCTTTGGGAGGAAGAAAAATACCAGTGATAATTATGCATCCACCTCAGAAGTCAAATTCCCTGAGAATCATGATGAAACAAGTGGCACCGATTTTATAAAAGATGTATCTGGACCAATTCTAGAAGCAATGAGCTTGGAGATGAAGCAGCAAGAATTAGATGGAAGGTAAATTTGAGTCATTTCGATTTCTAAGATTTTAGTGCATACATTCAATAGGTATTTATTTGTCTTGAAGTGGCACTTTACAATTTTGCCAGATGTATTCAGATCAGGAATCTGCGAAAGGTGTATGCTACAAACAGGGGAAATTGTTGTGCTGTCAATTCTTTACGACTGACTTTGTACGAGAATCAGATTCTGGCACTTTTAGGTACTCATCCTATGGAGCAGAAACTGTTTTTTATTAATAAGGGAAAACTGGTTTCCATGAACTTCTGAATGTTATAACCTTTTTGCTCTTGGTTTATAAGACCACCCAATTGAACTCTAAAATCTTTTGTCTGACTTTGTCAGAATATGAACCTCCTCTAGTGTTTATTCTGCTGAGAATTTTGTTTTTCATTTCACAAATTCTTTACGGATAACTGCCTCTTGCTAGTTCTCTTCAGTTTCTTATATGTTTTTCTTGCCTTATTTATCTCTTTTACGAATGTAACTTCTTTATTTTGAAGGACACAACGGGGCTGGTAAAAGCAGTACAATATCCATGCTTGTTGGTCTCGTTTCTCCTACTTCTGGAGATGCTCTGGTGTTGGGAAAGAACATCTTAACTGACATGGTAAAGCACCTGTTGAGATCTTCATATTTTGAAAACACTTTGGAGCCTTGGAATGTCGATAGCCACTAGGAATATGTGTGAGAGTGTGCGTGCACATTTTTTTTGTCCTGTTCATCAACCAATGAAGAACTTGTTTATTGGATTGTTAAGCTCAACTAAACTGATCGTGGTTGTTTGCATTCTCTTATTGTTCATTTTGAGTCTCTTATGTTCAGAACTTCAGATACTTTGGTTCTCTGACTAAGTTTGTTGCTTTAACAGGATGAAATACGGAAGAGTCTGGGAGTCTGCCCTCAGTATGATATTCTTTTTCCGGAATTAACTGTAAGCAAGTTGTTTTGAGTGCTTCAGGAGATACTATAGTTGACACTTCCGTCTTCCCTATGTTCTCTTTTTGAGGATTGCAGTCACCTTGTTATGAACATGTGTGTTTAGTTGACTGCGTTAGTTTTATATTATTTTATCTAGAAATGTTCACTTCATCTTGTGCTGCATGTGCTTCTAGTTTTCTGCGCTAGGATTGAGGTGGTATCATCTAGAAGTATTACCACATCCTTCTATTGAACAGCTAGCTGTATGGAATCAATGAATTAACTAAGCGTCAACCCCAAACTAGTTAGGTCACCTGTATAAAATCCTCTATATCTATTCTGCTCCATTCAAGCCCATTTCATACCAATATTGGTTAATAATTTTTCTTCCATGGAAAATTGGGGTTCTTTTAAGTCTCACATTTATAAATACACTGACATACAAGTCTCTAACTGGAATTAAAAGACTTCAGCCAAGCACCATATTTAATGTGACTGTTTCAACAACTAAGCCTTTATATCAACTAGTAAATATCGCCCATATGAATTCTTTCTTCTATTAGGGCCTAACATTCACTTTCATATAACATTGCTAGTCTCACAACCTTATAATTAGCCTTTCACTTTGGATATCTTCCTATCACATAGCACCTATAACACTTCTCCATTTCAAACATCTTTTAAATCTATGTGTTACACTTTCATTTGTCATATCCTTCTCCTCGAAGGCTGAGTGCATTGTTTTACATTTAAAGATTATGAACCCCTCTAATTCCTCTTCTCAAGGGGGTTAAACTTCTTGTGCATATATTTTGGTTTGATTCTACTTATGCTAGAATCCTTGCATTATAGAGTGCTTCTCCATAAGTTCCCATTTTTAGTTGGCTTCTTGCTAGTTTCATCAATTAAAACAATATCATCTGCAAGTAATATGCATTGAGAATCTTATCATATATGCTATTTGTTAGCTAATCCATAACTAGGGTAATACTACAAGCAAGGCAAGACTGATCCCTGATGTGAACTCACGGTTATCAAGACCTCATTCAATTGGTAGACAGGAATAGAGTGAAGTGAGAAAAGTGCTAGTTAATCAAGTTGCATAGTTTCAGAACCGATAATTTTGTCACTTAGAACTGATTCTGATTAATGGGATAGATGAAATACACATCAAGTGGCTCATCTAATGGTTTATATAACCGCTTGGGTACATGATTACTGATGTTTCCTTTGACAGATTTAAAAAATTCTCATCACCGAGGGACATACATAATGCTTTTAGTTGCTGTTAGACCGCTGAATTGTCTCACTGAAAGGACTAAGTTGCTACAGTTTATGATGACTAACGATTCCACATCATTATCATTTCATTTTCAGACTCTGGTTTGAAATAAAGCTGTTTTTCTCCCCTCGAACTTCTGTTGGCCTTAAATGAATTTGTTCATATAGAAGTCTATCAGTATGAAGTTTGCAGAGGAATCAGGGAGCTCTATTTAGTTTTTCTTTGACTATTTCTTGTAATGAAGACATCTTTAACTCAACAAATTTGCTCTCTGTTTCTAAAATAAATTATTTTCTCTGCCGAATGATGCAAGTAGATAAAACTTTTAGATCGCACCTGATTAATATCGATTCAAGAACACTACGGAACCAAAGATCTCTGAAAACTTCTGGTGATTCTATTAGTTCTACTGCATAATGATGCTGAAATATTTCTATAAAACCTTCAATGTTGATGTTTTGGGACATCGCCTAAACTCTCGTGTTGCTTGTCCCGTTCTTCTGCTATTGATTTTATTTCTTTTGTCATTTTTGTTTTTTAGGGGTTCACATGCTCTATGCTTCTCGTTGTGAGTGCATGCTGTCTCCTATTAATGACCATATCATGTTTAAATGAATTTTCCCAGGTGAAGGAACATTTAGAAATTTTTGCTGATGTAAAGGGTGTTCCAGAAGACGCTAAAGAAAAGGCTGTGACTGAAATGGTTGATGAAGTGAGTTTCCTAAGCACTATTACTAGAATTGGATGGTGCTATATCTTCTTGAATCTTGAATAAAGATTAAATCGTCACTGCTGGATAAAATATGGTGTGACCTTTTTTCTAGCAAGATGAACTAGTGGACTTTAATCTGATTGACGGAGGACTACATACTTTGGAAACCAAAAATGCTGAATTGTCAGAGAATTTTTTGTTATAAATTAAATAAATTTCAATTATGTTTGGCCCAAAACACAACTGTATACAAGAAGTATACCAAAAAAGTAGAAAACCTACAAAAATAAATGTTTTTCTACGAAAGAAACCAAATCTTCTATACAACAAGGAACTTCATGGGTGCACCAAGAAAATAAGGGATAGAATAGTTAAAATCTAAAGTTTTCTTTTGGAAACTTTATGGCAATACAAATGAACGTTGCTGCATAGAGCCGTTACATAGGATGAGTAATTATTGATAGCATGAGCGCCTCTTTCTTGGTAATTTTGACAAATATAGCTGCTCTCCATTCCCCTCGGCCCTTGTTATAACTAATTGCTTCCGTGGCTTAATTCAGAAGAACTCATTCCTCTGTGCTTAATTAGCCGACTGTTGACAGGACTTTGTTCTTTGTGTTTCATAAGGTTGGGTTGGCAGACAAACTTAATACTGTTGTCAAAGCTCTTTCTGGAGGTATGAAAAGGAAGTTGTCCCTTGGGATAGCTCTTATAGGAAACAGTAAGGTTAGTACAAATTAAGCAAATTTGTTCATTCATTGTGCCTTGGAACTTACTGAAAGATTTTGTCTACTTCTTAGGTTATTATTCTTGATGAACCGACAAGTGGAATGGATCCATACTCTATGCGGTTAACTTGGCAGCTGATTAAAAGAAAAAAGAAGGGAAGAATCATATTACTCACAACACACTCCATGGATGAAGCTGATGTGCTAGGAGATCGGATTGCTATCATGGCAAATGGATCTCTAAAGTGCTGTGGAAGGTGTTTCTCTTTGCGACTAAGAACTTCAGTTTATTTTAGAATAAAATTTTAGCTCCAGTTGGGGGTTATAGTCTTATAGAACACATGGCACCAGGAAAGGTGTACTCTGCTACCCTTAAGAGGAGTGGCCGTCTTGAGACTACTAGGCCCTCGCTGTAGCCATGAGTTAACTCTGAGGAAGTTCAGTTTTTATAATTTAGTATGTCTTTTTCGGAATTTCCTTAACTTGAGTTTTCATTTTCTTGACAGTTCAATCTTCTTGAAACATCAGTATGGGGTTGGTTACACTCTTACTCTGGTTAAGGTGGGCTCATCTTAGCTAGGTTAATACAATTCATAAAGTTGGGCTTTCTTTCTCAAAATAATTATTTCTAAGTCTCTTTCTGAGATTGCTACTTTCTTCAGACTGCACCAGGTGTCTCAGTAGCTGCTGATATTGTTTACCGTCATGTACCATCTGCAACATGCGTTAGCGAAGTACGTTTCTTTCTTCAATGTTTAATTTTGCCCTTCCTTTTGCGTTCTATTGCTCATCCTATAATAGCTTGCATATTGGTCTGTTTTGACTATGGAATTTGATTTGCTATGCGGACATCCATGTTGAGCGCAATTACGTAAACTGAGAAGGAAAAGGAAAACATTTTTATGTCGAGAAACTTTTGTTAATCATGCCAAACAGTTCAACTTTCTACTGCTGTAGGTTGCTGCAGAGGTTTCCTTCAAGCTTCCCCTAGCATCCTCCTCTTCCTTTGAGAGCATGTTTCGAGAAATAGAGCGCTACATGAGAAGATCCAACCCTAAATTTGAAACAACAGACTATAGAGAGGTCGACAATCTTGGTATTGAGAGCTATGGCATATCTGTTACAACTTTGGAGGAAGTGTTTCTGAGGGTTGCTGGTGGTGACTTCGATCAAGCACAGGGCCTTGAGGAGAAAGCAGATCCAACCTTTTGTGATTCTGTTGATTTAAAAGTGTGCCAAACTAACACTTCAAAGACATTCTTCCCTTCCAAATTATGTGGAAGCTATTTTAGAGTCATATGGCTTATGCTGACCTTGATTGGTTCAGCTTGTAGTCTAATCTGGGCTGCGGTTTCAAGTGTGATTAGCCTTGTTACGATGCAGTGCTGTTGCTGTTGTATACTCTCAAGATCTACTTTCTGGAAACACTCGAAAGCCCTACTTATTAAGAGAGCGAAATCAGCTCAAAGAGATCGGAAAACAATTGTGTTCCAGCTATTAATTCCTGCTTTCTTTTTGCTTCTTGGTCTGCTTTTTCTTAAGCTAAAGCCACATCCTGATCAGCAGCCGGTCTTCTTTACGACCTCACATTTCAATCCTTTATTAAGTGGTGGAGGAGGAGGTGGTCCAATTCCTTTTGAACTCACATCGCCTATAGCAAAGGAGGTCTGATTACTATTTGTGGTCTCATCTTTACTCTTTCTATTAATACTTAAAGGTTCTTTACCTGCAATGATTTGATAGTGCAGGTTTCCGACCATGTCCATGGAGGCTGGATCCAAAAGTATCGGGAGACAACATACAGGTTTCCTGATTCTACTAAGGCAATGAACGCCGCCATAGAAGCAGCAGGATCAACTTTGGGCCCTGTCCTACTTTCGATGAGTGAATATCTTATGTCTAGCTTTAATGAATCTTATCAGTCGAGGTGAGTTACTTTGAAAGTCATCTTCAGCTTCAAAGGATTGTTGTGGTTGTATTTATTTTTGTATATTGGGATAGCATTTTACTAGTGCTTCATAAGGAAATATATCTGTAGCTCTTCATTTACTTACACCANCCCCCCCCCCCCCACCCCCCCCAAAAAAAAATAAAAAATAAAAATAAAAATAAAGAAAGAAGAAAGTAAGCAAGTATGAAGTAACCGATGCCTTGTCTCCTTTTCACATGTAACATATACTTCAATCATTCCATGGCTATTATTATATGTACTATATAGTATACTAATTACTGCTAATACTTGGAAAATCTTTTCTTAAGGTAGTAATTGTTGAAGATAAACTGCACCCTCTCTAACAACATAAGCTTTTAGATGAGGTAGTTACACACTCCAACTTAAGCTTTTAGATGAGCGGTCGAGGACATAATGAGGGATGAAGTGTATTCCCTGACACCCTCCTGCACGTGTACTTCTAGGATTTACACGTGGTTAAAGACCTTTTTTGGCTTATTTTTATTGTTTTTGGTCTTTTCTAGAAAAGTGGAAACTGGACCTTAAGTAAAGAGACAAAGCAGGCACAATTGGCTAAAGAGAGGGAGGGAGAGGGAGGGAGGGAGGGAGAGAGAGAGAGAAGTCTTAATCGGTTAGGAGTGAGTATGAGCGAAGTTAGTGGCTCGATGGGCTGAATAAAAGAGAAACCCAGACACTGGAGCAGCTTTATGGGTTGAGTTGAGAGAGAGAAGCACAGAGTGATGGAATATGAAAGAGAGAAAGCAGTTGTAAAACGGGGTCATCAACGCTTGGCTCATTTACCATGTTAAGAACATATCTCAGGTCTAACTAAACCTCAAAAGTTAGCTCTTGAGGTGAGGATTGTCCAAGACCATATAAGGATACGACACCTATTTCCTCAACCAATTTAAGACACTTAACAACTATGCATAACATGTATAAAAATGCTTACAACTGGCTTTCTGGATGTATCGACGTAGTTAATCTGGTGAGAGCTTTAGTATCTAGATAGAAGACAGCTACGATTCAGTTCTGGATCTTTTACTTTATTACTACCCTGGGCATATAATGATCAGAAACCTCCAATTGTCGCTATTTTAGATGCAAGTAGAGCATATAACTTGTGCTGAAAATTCATTTATTATATCGAAACTTGTTACTTTGTCAAAAAAAAATGCAAGTAAATGAAGTCTCGTCACATTCCAATCGAATGTAGCAATTGTACTATGCATTCTATTTCTTCCCCTTTTGCCTGCAATGGTTATTTATTTAGCTTAATAGGTCTGCCAAACGAATCATATTTTCCTTCTTTAATCAGTTTCCTGCATATTCTATTGCAGGTACGGAGCGATAGTCATGGATAATCAGACTGGTGATGGTAGCCTTGGGTACACTGTTCTACACAACAGTTCTTGCCAGCATTCTGCTCCAACATTTATCAATTTGATGAATTCAGCAATACTCAGGCTAGCTACACATAATGAAAATATGACAATTCTCACTCGTAACCACCCTTTGCCACAGACAGCAAGTCAGCATCAGCAACATCATGTATGATTTTCTACAATCTTATTATTGATGAAATTGTAGCCTTCTACGTCTGTCAATGCAAATTCCTTGATTAATTGTTCCGGCTAGAATGTTTACTGATCATTTCTCAAAGAGTTAGCTGTGCTGAAGTCATATTTTGTTTCCTACAAGGCAATAACATTATTTTTCTTCCTGTAAATAACATTCAACATGATAATCTGTCAGTAAATCTGGGGTTAGTCTTGTTGCATATGTTTCGCATGTTTAAGTTACAGCTGCTGCATGTAACTTATAAAATATCATCTATAACATGTCTTATCTAACAATTCATTTTGCTTTATTGAAGTTTTGTGACTATATCTATTGTTATACCTTGATGCTGTACTTAATTGTGTATTTATTACAGTTTATGTCTTTCATAGATTACTTTTATATATATCATCTATAACATGTCTTATCTAACAATTCATTTTGCTTTATTGAAGTTTTGTGACTATATCTTTTATTATACCTTGATGCTGTACTTAATTGTGTATTTATTACAGTTTAGGTCTTGCACATATATATATATATATATATATTTATATATTTATATTTATTTATTTTTATTTTTATTTTTATTTTTATTTTTTCTTTTCTTTTTTTAATATTTTTTTTATAAGCATATCATCATTGACCACATAGATTACAAATATGTGAAGTAAGTCTTTTACCAAACTACACATACTCTTTTTTAACCATAAATATTTTGGTGAAATAACAAGTTGTCAACTTCCATTTCCAATATTTGAATAATGACTTGTTTTCTACTGCTCTATGATACATCAGTCAATGATGTAATTCTGAATTTGCTTCTTTTGATGGTTATCTTGTTACCTTTGTTTGTGTTTTAGGATATGGACGCCTTCTCTGCTGCAATTGTAATCAATATAGCCTTTTCTTTTATTCCTGCCTCATTCGCTGTGGCGATTGTCAAGGTAAATTTGCATTTTGCTCTTTCTTCTATCAAATTGTATTGTAATTTGAGAAATAATATTTTATAAGTGTTCTTGATACTTCAACATCATCCAGCCCCCAGGTATACTATAGGTAATCCGTCCCTATACTAGTAAAGTAGGTACATTTCATAGGGAATATCGTAAGGTGTCCTATTGAATATTCAAGTACAACGATTCTAGACATGTATGAATCTGAACACATACTCAGGATTATTCTAACATTTCTCACACATAACAATGGCTCTCATCTTCGATTGGCATGCCGATTTGTTCTGGATGCTATTTATTTTCATCCTTGGTAAAGTAATTTATGTAATTTGCTTGAGTTGTCAAGTATAACCATTCTGCTGGTTGGAAACTAATAGTACATATTTATGTTTGTTTCTGCAGGAACGTGAAGTGAAAGCTAAGCATCAACAGCTAATCAGTGGGGTATATTTCTTTCTTCAACATGTCTTAGTCTATCGCACATTTTAAGAATTGCCAATGATGCTTTAATGCTCCCAAATTCTGCAGGTGTCCATACTCTCATATTGGGCTTCCACATATATATGGGACTTCATCAGCTTCTTATTTCCTTCATCTTTTGCATTAATTCTCTTTTGGATATTTGGTATGGTTCAGCTTTTCTGCCTATCTATTGATAACGGAGTTTGCCTCAGATGAGTGATAGTCAAGAATTCTTAATTTAGGTCTTAAAAGTTCAATAAGAATTTTGAACAAACTTCACTCTGCTTAGGTTGTAATTTCACTCTTATTAGATTGTGATATTTCTGTTGTTGGTTGCATTTTTTGTATGAGATATCTTGTTGAAAAGTTTTAAGTTTCTGCTACCGTGCACTTTGAGAACAACTCAAAGAGCCGTTTCAAATATAAGATATCATTTTTAGATAAAAGTTTTGAGCTGAAAATTGGAAAAACTTGATGCGTCTAATTAAAAGGTTTGTCCATGGTTTTATTTTCATATTTTGCAATTCTGGCAACATACTTTTTCAGTTGGTTAATACCCTCTCTCAGATTTAGCTGTTTCGATTGACTCTCTACTGTTTTTTCTTCAAATGTTCTTGTTGTTCCAAATAGTTTTCTTACAACTAGGTCTTACCTACACCATAGTTTCTTCAGAAGCATCTCCGTCATGTCACAGTACTATTGCCAAGTTACTCAATCTCTCATATCAGATTGAGATAAAAATTGGATAATACCTATACATTATCCTTAGTAACTCCATCCTATCTAAACTGCATCACTTGGGTTAGATCTGTGTTGACAGAAAAGATTGTTAGTCCCCATTGGTCAAGGGTATGGGCTATTGTCTTCTTTATGGTCTAGGGTTATCCTCACCTCAAAAGCTAGCTTTTGGGGTTGAGTTAGGCCCAAGGTCCATTTTCCTTGTATGGTATCAAAGCCAGACCCATCCTTATTCTTGGTTACCTAGTGTTGGACCTCCATTCTGGTCCTGGGCTTGCTGGGAGGAAGGAGGGTGTTAGAGTCTCACATTAGTTGCGGGTATGGTTTGTTGTCTCCTTATATTGTTTTGGGCATTCCTCACCTCATGAGCTAGCGTTTATGTTGAATTTGACGCAAGGTTCATTTCCTAGCATATGGCGTACTGTCGTTTTGATCACATGCTCCTTTTCTTATCCTTGATTCAACCTCCTTATTGAGGAAGGTCATCACTTATATGAAATATCCTTGAGTATATCTCGTTAGTTCTATCCACTTTGTGACAATGTTGTCTTTTCTCCTGTTAAATACCACATAAGTTGTATGATTTTTAGTTTGTTCCCATTGCCTTAAAAAAATTGATTCACTTTCCAAATTTTTAAAAAGAACTGCTTCTGTAGGTCTTGAGCAATTTATTGGAAAGGATTCTCTCATCCCAACAATTCTGTTGTTTCTTGAATATGGATTAGCAATGGCGTCATCAACATACTGCCTCACTTTTTTCTTTTCCGAGCACAGCATGGCTCAGGTATCTGTTTTGTAGAATATCTGAAGATTTGTAACTTGTCGAATATTGTTGATCCTGATATCGTTTTTATGTGCAGAATGTGGTCCTCCTCGTCCAATTTTTCACTGGCCTCATTCTTATGGTTCTATCCTTCATAATGGGACTTATAAATTCTACAACACACTTAAATTCTCTGCTCAAGGTTGGAAGGCCTAAAGTATTTTTCTCTGAATTTCTATATTATGTTATATGTCTTGGTTGTTGTGGTTTTAGCTTTAGATGTGAAAGGGCATTCTTTAGAGCAATTTGTTCAATTTATTTAATAATTGTCAATTTCCCTGCATTAAGCTACTGCTGCTGCAGATAGTAGGATCTCTATCTCTGAAATCTTTGTATCCTTTGATGTGGAAGTTCGAAATATTGAAATGTGTTTTTCTGTTTACTATCTTCACTTTAACGGTCACCTTGAAGCTTTGTAAAATCACGGAATGACTACTCTGGTGACAACTGAACATTGAGCGAGTATTTTAGAAGTCCTAAATCATTGATCTGAAAGGAGAAGAAGATCTGGAAAAACAAAAAAATGGAACTTTTTAACAGTGTACTTATAAATGTACCAAAGGATACTCGTGAAACTGGATGGTCTTGCGAATCTGTGATTCTACTATATCATGCTGCCCTTTCTTGATATCAAGGCTTTTTATTTACACCAATGTACTCTACGCTATCACCAATGGCAATAACAAATGAAATACTTTAGTTGGATTGTCAAGTAAGATATTGTTTCAGTTCAAGAGACTCACCATCTAATTACCTTTTAGTAATGTCTCTTAATGTATTCACTGTAGCACATATATGATCAACTCTCTCTCAATGAATAATCCTACTAACAAGGGACAATCTTTTGCAGAACTTTTTTAGACTGTCTCCGGGATTTTGCTTCGCTGATGGATTAGCTTCATTGGCTCTTTTAAGACAAGGGATGAAGAATGGATCTAGAGATAACGTTCTTGACTGGAATGTGACTGGTGCTGCTATATTGTACTTGGCTGCTGAGGTAGCCATCTAGTTTGTTGACTCAAAATAAATTTTCTTGCAGCTTGATCATCTCACAGTTGTTTCTTTCTTAAGAAAAGTCATTTGTGATATGTCGTCTGGTAGTGTTTTTTTAGCTTGTCCTTTCTCTCTCTCCTTGTGTGATGGAAAGACATAGAATTGTTGAAAACATGCCACATTCATAACCACTTACCTCCACCAGATCGTATCATTTATGCTTACATGTACTAGATTAGGAGCACTTTCTACCTCTCCTGTCACAAACAGTTACCCTGTTTATCACGAGCTCAAACCCCCCACCTCACCCCTATTAGAATAGTTATGTGAATATATGTAATTAGTCCTAGTCCCTAATGTAATAAGAGTAGGTTATGTGTTATGTATACATATAAATATAAATAGGGCTTATTGTAAAATAGATTAATTAATCAATAAGATTTTTCTCCAGTGCACTCTCGAATGGTATCAGAGCATTAGTGAGAAAACATCACTGTGCATCATTCCAGCGTTAACCGGGAAGAAAGAACTTAGTCATCATGCAATTTTTCCGGTGACCTAAGGCCTGTTTACGTGAAAGTCACTTTCTGTCGGTGCGTGCAAAAACCAACACCACCACGAGGTAGATCACCCCTCGGCGACCAACCCATTAAAATTTCTCCGGCAGAAAAGCTGTCACGCGTCTCCTCACGCCGGCAACAGAAATTTTCCTGCGAAGGTTCTGACCCATGCGCCGGCGCGTGGACCACTTTCCGGCCACTTTTTCGCGAAGCTTCTTCAGGACAACTTGCTCTCCTCACAATTCCGAGCCTACCTATCTAGTTCAAATCAAATTTCGACCACTTTTATATTGTTCACGCCGTGAACAGTGATTTTTCCAGCGTCACAGTGGCCAATGGGTCTCAAACCATGGCAACTGCAATAGGTCAAGCAAGTCCACTTCCTTCCTTACCTTTAGAATGAGTTCTTTATGTTCCCGGTAGTCCTTTTAATCTCATAGCCGTTTAAATCTGCTGTTTTATTTCTTGATGACCTTGTTTTTATACAGGAACGCAGTACAGGGTGGATCATTGGTACCAGACGTGAATCAGATGGACTTTATTACCTTATCCTTGCAAAATTACATGGACTCGCATCTTGTCTTCCTTCAATAACTTGTCCCGTTACTAATTCACCAGATTTATTACATAAACGGTTGGGACATCCCAATTTATCAAAACTTCAGAAAATGGTACCTGGCTTATCTCACTTGTCCACTCTAGAGTGTGAGTCATGTCAGCTCGGTAAGCATACCCGCTCCCATTTCCCGCAGCGTCTTGATAATTGAGCAGAGTCACCTTTTACTTTAGTCCATTCAGATGTTTGGGGTCGTAGTCGGGTCAGTTCTACCTTGGGATTCCGCTACTTTGTCGGTTTCATTGATGATTATTCCAGGTGCACTTGGATATTTTTGATGAAAAATCGATCTGAGTTATTTTCTATTTTCCAGACCTTCCACGCTGAAATTCAAAATCATTTTGGGGTTTCTATCCGCACATTTTGTAGTGATAATGCCCTAGAGTATTTGTCTTCTCCATTTCAGCAGTTTATGAACTCCCATGGGATTATTCATCAAACATCTTGTCCGTACACATCCCAACAAAATGGGGTAGCTGAAAGAAAGAATAGACATCTTATTGAAACGGCTCGTACCCTACTCACACAATCTCATGTTCCGCTGCGTTTTTGGGGGAATGCAGTTCTTACATCTTGCTACCTTATTAATCGTATGCCATCTTCAGCTATCCAGAATCAAGTTCCATTCTCTGTCCTGTTTCCCCACTTACCTTTGTTTTCTCTCTCACCCGTGTCTTTGGGAGTACGTGTTTTGTTCATGACCTTACTCCAGGAAAAGATAAGTTAGCTCCTCGTGCTCTTAAGTGCATATTTCTAGGTTACTCGAGAACGCAAAAGGGATATCAATGTTATTCTCCTGACTTCCAGCCGTTTCTTATGTCGGCTATTGTTACATTCTTTGAAACCCAATCATACTTCACAGGTTCAGTTAATCACTTCGTTCTGAGGTGCTACCGGTTCCGTTTTTTGGAGATTCAGTCACTATCTCCCATTCATCTCCACCACCTACAGCTCCAGTTGCAGTTCCACCACCTATAGCTCCAGTGCCACCACCTAGTCCAGTTCCACCAACTATAGCTCCAGTGCCACCACCTAGTCTAGTTCAACCTTCTACAACTCCACCACTCCTGGCTTATCATCGTCGTCTGCATCCAGCATCAGGTCCAGCTGATTCACGTCCTGCACCTGACCTTGCTAATACTGTGGACTTGTCTCCTCTTAATCAACCGATTGCACTACGAAAAGGTATACGGTCCACACTTAATCCTAATCCTCATTATGTCGGTTTAAGTTACCATTGTCTGTCATCATCCCATTGTGCATTTGTGTCATCTTTGTCCTCTGTTTCCATCCCTAAGTCTACAGGTGAAGCACTGTCTCATCCCAGTGTCGACATGCTATGATTGACGAGATGTCTGCTTTACATACGAGTGGTACTTGAGAGCTTGTTCCTCTTCCTTGTTGGTTGTCGTTGGGTGTATGCAGTCAAAGTTGGTGTAGATGGCCAGGTTGATCGACTTAAGGCTCGTCTTGTTGCCAAAGGGTATACTCAGATATTTGGACTCGATTACAGTGATACTTTCTCTCCCGTGGCTAAAATAGCATCAGTCCGCCTTTTTTTATCCATGGCTGCTGTTAGCCATTGGCCTCTCTATCAATTGGACATTAAGAATGCTTTTCTTCACAGTGACCTTAAGGGTGAGGTTTATATGGAGCAACCACCTGGTTTTGTTGCTCAGGGGGAGTCTAGTGGCCTTGTATGTCGGTTGCTTCAGTCCCTCTATGGTCTAAAGCAGTCTCCTCGAGCCTGGTTTGGTAAGTTCAGCACATTTATTCAGGAGTTTGGCATGATTCGTAGTGAAGCTGATCACTCTGTATTTTATCGACATTCTACTTCAAATCTCTGTATTTATCTGGTCATTTATGTTGGCGATATTGTTATTACCGGCAATGATCAAGATGGTATTAGTAAGTTGAAGCAACATCTCTTTCAGCACTTTCAGACTAAGGATCTGGACAGATTAAAGTATTTTCTGGGTATTGAGGTTGCTCAGTCTAGCTCAGGTTTTGTGATCTCACAACGGAAGTATGCCTTAGATATCCTTGAGGAGACATAAATGACAGGTTGTAGACCTGTTAACACTCTGATGGATCCGAATTCTAAACTTCTGCTAGGACAGGGGAGCCTCTTAGCAATCCTGCAAGATATAGGTGGTTGGTTGGTAAACTAAATTACTTCACAGTGACTAGACCTGACATTTCCTTTCCTGTGAGTGTTGCGAGTCAGAGTCATTGGGATGCAGTTGTCTGCATTCTTCGGTATATAAAATCAGCTCCAGGCAAAGGCTTATTGTTTGAGGATCGAGGCCATGAGCAGATCGTTGGATACTCAGATGCTGATTAGGGCAGGATTACCTTTTGACGTTCTACGTCTGGATATTGTGTCTTAGTAGGAGGAAATTTGGTGTCTTGGAAGAGCAAGAAACATAATGTGGCGGTCTAGTGCAGAAGCAGAATATCGAGCAATGGCTATGGCGACATGTGAGCTAAGGAGTTGAAATTTGGTGAGATTAGTCAGATGAGACTTGTGTGTGATAATCAAGCTGCTCTTCATATTGCGTCAAATCCAGTGTTCCATTAGAGAACTAAACACATTGAGATTAACTGTCACTTTGTTAGAGAACGGGAGATATTGCTACAAAGTTTGTGAAGTCGAATGATCAGCTTGCAGATATTTTCACCAAGTCCCTCACTGGTCCTTATATTAACTACATATGTAACAAGCTCGGTACATATGATTTATATGCACCAGCTTGAGGGGGAGTGTTAGAATAATTATGTGAATGTATGTAATTAGTCCTAGTCCCTTATGTAATAGGAGTAGGTTATGTGTTATGTATACATATAAATATAAATAGCGCTTATTGTAACATAGATTAATTAATCAATAAGATTTTTCTCCCGAGCATTCTCACAACCCCCACCCCCACAGATGAATGCACTGGTATTAAGCGGAGAAGTGTTGAAGATTTAAGTCAATAGAAGTGTGCTATGCAAAGATGGTAACACATTGCAACATGATAGACAAAGGTCTTGAGTTCAATTCTCGCCGCCACGCAGTATCAAAAAGAATTTTCACGCACTTGGATCATTGAATAGAATCAAGCCCGCACATGAGGTGGTTTGTTGAAAATATATAAATAAGTCAATGAAAATGTGCTCTCTCGGGCACTTAAAATTTCATATGAGATGATCATGCACTTCAACAAGAATGGTAGAGGATCGGTCCGATTATCTACAGAGTTCTGAATCCTGCGCCAACGGTCCTTAGGGATTTCTCAGTTACAAAAAAAAGCTTTTCCTGGCATAACCATCATTTCCACCACGTGTTCTCTCTTCCCATGGATTATTATATCACTTTTTGAGATTGCGTATGCTCAATGGAATAATTCATTGGCTGACCTCAAATTTGAATAAGCAGTTTTGCTTGTTGAGATCTTCATTTAGTATTTATTTCTTCTTGGTCATTTATAGGCCTTTGATGCATTTTTGTGATTTGCTCTTATTTGCATGTATTGTGTAGTTTCAGGAACGATTGTTTTTCTCTTAGCATTATTCATCCCTGTTGTGATTTTGTTAGTTATCTTCCCTCTACGTCCTTCTTCCTTGCTATCTGTATCCCACCTCATTTATAGCCTCTGCTAAGATCCCTTAGATTTTAAGGGAACTTTTTAATTTTGGATATCCATCGATGCAGGCCATTATGTTTTTCCTTTTAACTCTGGCGCTTGAATTCTTCCCTCAACAAAAAAGGAGTCTTTACAGAGTTCATGAGTGGTGGAAAAGCTTGGGAAAATCTAAGCATGCTACTTTCTTCGGGTCTTCAGAACCTCTTCTGCGACCACCCTCAGGTGATGTTGCTTCTGAATTTGACGAAGACATAGATGTTAAAGCAGAGAGAGTCAGGGTTTTATCTGGCTCAACTGATAATGCTGTTATCCACCTCTGTAATCTTCGAAAGGTATGAATATTCTCTTGCCTGTAGTTCAAAAGATTAAAGCATTAGGTCTGTTGAATTAAGTATGTTTCTTTTTCAGATCTATCCTGGAGGGAAGTCCCAAGTTCCAAAAGTTGCTGTCCATTCACTGACTTTCTCTGTCCAAGAAGGAGAGTGTTTTGGGTTCCTAGGAACTAATGGAGCAGGGAAGACAACAACACTGTCAATGCTATCTGGTACAATTCTATTCTGCAGCATTACATAATTCTATATTTTTGAGTAGGCTTGCGTGTAGCTGTGAGAATATGCATGTTTGTGATAATGGAGGAAGTTTACAGAACCACTTTGTATTTATATCATCAATTGCTGGAAAAGTAGCCTGGCTGTTGACAATCTGTCTCTTTTGGTGATCGGTTTGTTTAAACTTCTTAAAGTTCCTGGAGTGCTGTAATTGTGGTCTTCTTTAAACATTTCAAAACATGGAAATTTCATTCTAACAAGTTATATCTGTACTTTAAACTACTTATTTTGTTCCTACCTGCAAACATTGTGCTTACATCCTACTGAGCTGCTACTTTTCTTAATTTCTTTTGAAAAATAAACCAACACTGGGTCAAATATTCTCTTATAATACTAATGCAGGAGAAGAACACCCTAGTGACGGAACAGCATTCATTTTTGGTAAAGATATACGTTCAGATCCCAAGGTTGCTCGTAGACATGTATGGATCGTTCTTCCTGTATAATGAACCCAGTTCCCTTTTGCATCAATGGATTTACTTACATACCGTCTATGTCTTCTCCATGCAGATTGGATATTGTCCTCAGTTTGATGCTTTACTAGAATTTCTGACCGTCCAAGAGCATCTTGAGCTCTATGCAAGAATTAAAGGAGTACCAGAGTATGAATTGGAAGATGTACGTATCTCTTGATTTTATATGTCCAAAAGTGTATTCGAATTTGACTCTATCATAGTTCATAGCATATCTTTTTAAGTTCTAGTAGGGTGGTGGCTTTGTACATGTTCTGTTGATGTGATGTTGTTTGTTGGTAAAATTGCTCAAGTCTTGTCGATGCTAAAGATTTGTATGTTTCCAGACAACATGAGTAAATTAGTAGTTTAATTTGTTTCTTTTTCTTTTTACATCAAGGAATATAGATTGACGGAGACCAACATTAGAGAAGTGAACTAGATTCAACCTGTGCTTTTGCATAAGTTTCTCTAATAAGAATGGCCTTATTTCTTATTGGAAATTTTGATTGAAACGAAAGGGTCTGAAGTTCCATGGGTTGGTAGTAATGGAATGCTTTCATTATCTAAAATAAAGAACATCTTCCATCAAAGATCAGTCCAATACTTGATATTATGATTTGGATGCCAATCTACTTACTCGGAAAAAGCTATATGGATGCCAATATATTTTTTTATCAGAAAAGAAAATCTTGAATATTGGTGCAACATCATTTTACTGATAGTTTCTTGATTCAGAGATGTTGGTTCAAGTGTAGTCTTCATGTTTGATCTTCCTCTCTGTCTGAGATTCTTAAGCTAATTAGTAGGAGAGGAGAGATATTCCAACCTATCTCTATCACAAAGGCAGCCCGATACCTAGTACACTTGTTCAGAATCCTTTTTCTTATTAATTTTTGAATATCCAAGCCTCCGCTGCTGTGCCTATAAGAAGGATGGATTTCTCTCCTGGTTCATGTTCACTTATAGTGCCTGCTCGTGATGATATTTAAAGTTTTAGGGTGTGATTTGTACGGAGTAAAATGTTTCCCAGGGAAAATTTGTTTCCTTGGAAAAACAATTGTTCATATAATTTTGCATTGTTTGTTTTGTTGGCAATTAAAGTTGGCACTTGTACTAACAGCAGATTGGGGAGGATGTGGCATGGAGGTGGTGTTTTGTGTAGTTTTGATATTAATGGTTGACAATAATGTTCCTTCTAACAAATAGGTTGACAAATATGTTAAAATGTTGGTTGAAACAAAAGACATTGAGATAGAATTAGAATAGTTTAAGAGGAATTGACTTATACCTCAATGACATAAGTCATTTTTCACATAGGAAAATATTTCATCCAGGATTACATTTTTCAGGAAACCATTTTACACTATGCCGCACTCTGACTCATATTCTCTGATTTATTATGTATTTTGCAAGTTACACTTCTGCTTTTCCAGATGTTCTTTAAGACGTGTTCTCAATGGAGAAATTTGATGTTACTTTGTGGAATCATCTAATGTAATGCCAATGAGAGGTCGTTCTGACACCATTTTATTACCTTTGGAGGAAGTTCTTGTCTCACAGGGAGAAGGAAAAAACTGTATAAAATGGGAACGACAGCAAAAGAATCAGCTAAACTTTCATGACTGCAAACAAATCAATTTTTCTTTTTGTAATGCCATGAAATTAGAGCTTGTATGAGAGTGACAATCTTCTTATTTGACCAAAAAAAGAGAGTGACAATCTTGTGTCTTTTAGATGAAGTGGTCTTTGTTGACCATCAAATGGTTTTTGACACTAGTAAATCTTGACAGGTTGTTATGCAAAAGTTGCTCGAGTTTGACCTGATGAAACATGCAAATAAACCATCCTTTGCCTTAAGCGGAGGAAACAAGCGCAAGTTATCTGTTGCAATTGCAATGATTGGAGATCCTCCTATCGTCATTCTTGATGAGCCATCCACAGGTCGTTAAGTTACCTCTATCGTTCCTCCAATATCTTCTAAAGTTTGATATTTTTATCTAAATTTAAGTAGTTAAAGAGAGAGGTTCAATAAAGCCCATTTTAAATTGCAAAAGAAAACCTAGTGGTCAATGATGTGGGTTGAGAACCTTGAGGTCTCAGGTTCAGCTCCCGACAGAGGCAAAAACACTAGGTGATTTCTTCCCATATATCCAAGCCTTGGCGGACATAGTTACTCGGTACCTGTGCTGGTGGGAGGTAGCAGGTACCCCGTGTAATTAGTCGAGGTGTCCGTAAGCTAGCCTCGACACTACAGTTATCTGATATATAAAAAAAATGCAATTTCCACCTTTAAGCTGGGAGTTTTAGTAACCACATTCTTGAACTTATAATTCCTTTGGATTCGTACCTTTGCAGATGTTACATCATAAATTTAGGCCATAGCTTCTGAAAATTATTTTGTTTGGAGTCTTATAGGACTCATTGGGAGCTATTTTAACCTATGTTGCTCGAGACTCTCCAAACATATCGCCGGGTGCGTTTCGGATTCTCCAAAAGCAGTGTCTTTTTGGAGAATCTGACACGGATGCGGCAGTATTTGGGAGTGTCCGCGCAATGTAGATTTTAACATATGAGGGGCCTCTAGTTTTTTGAACTCACTGAATCTGCAAACCTGCTCTCTTCCCTATTTAGAATTTCTGTAACCTAAATGTTCAAGTGATAGCTCTGTCTAGATACTTCTCTTACAAAATCTTTATCTGTATTGTCGTTTTTCCAGGTATGGATCCTATAGCCAAACGTTTCATGTGGGAAGTTATATCTCGTCTGTCAACTAGACGAGGAAAGACAGCTGTAATTTTAACTACTCACAGCATGAATGAGGCGCAAGCTCTGTGCACTAGGATTGGGATAATGGTATCTGAGCAGTGTTCTTACCTTGATTATATATATCCCCTATTCCAAAGGCCTAATTCAATGAATTTTTTTTACCTCTTATTCTTTATGTATCCCAAGGTTGGAGGCAGGTTGAGATGTCTTGGTAGTTCTCAGCATTTGAAAACTCGCTTCGGGAATCATCTTGAACTAGAGGTACTTGTGGCGCTTAATTTTTTCGCACTCATTTTCAAACAGAGCTTCTATATATCCTTTCTGCATTTTTATCTCCAGGTTAAACCAGTTGAAGTCAGCTGTATGGATTTGGAAAATCTCTGCCTGCTAATTCAAGAGAAACTATTTGATATTCGTCCTCACTCTAGGAGTATATTAAACGATATTGAAGTTTGCATTGGAGGTACCAACTCTATAGCCTCAGAAGACGCATCGGCAGCAGAAATAAGGCTATCGAAGGAAATGATCATGGCTGTTGGACAGTGGTTTGGCAATGAAGAAAGGGTGAAAGCACTAGTATCTGCAACTGATGACTCTTGTAAAAGTTTCGGTGACCAGTTGTCAGAGCAGTTAGATCGTGATGGTACAACGACCTATATCCTTAAATTTGCTTCCATTGCATGCCTTTTCGATCTTTTTTTTTTCCCTTTATATTTTGTTGGTAAAGTTGCTGTCATGTGACCAGGAAGTCACGGGTTCGAGCCGTGGAAACAGCCTCTTGCAGAAATGCAGGGTAATACTGCGTACAATAGACCCTTATGGTCCGGCCCTTTCCCGGATCCCGCGCATAGCGCGAGCTTAGTGCACCGGGTTGCCCTTTTTTTATATTTTATTGGTCAAGAAGAAAGTAAATATTACCTTAGATTGTCGGTGTCACTGGGGAATGTTAAGCAATGAAACCATGCCAAAAGGAAGAATCTTCCGTTAGTGATCTCTTAGAGTAGTTCAATAATTTATTTCTCAAATACCCTCTGGAAAGGACACCCCTTCTATTAGAGGGGAAACTTGCATATCTTCTTTTTACATTGTAAACATGACTCTTTTGAGTATGCATGCAATATTTAAGGTTGTAATTTTTGAAATGTTATCTTGTTACCTTGTTCAAAAAAAAAAAAAAAATTGTTGAAATGTTTGATTTCTTTTTATATCCATATTCAGTATATGCATACATTTTCAGTTGGGAAAATACTTCTTTATGATCATCTATATTGGTTGACGCTAGTATGTTAGGAAACAATATAACTAATCTATTTACTAATCAGTAGATTTTTCTCCCCTGAAACTGTTTATTATTTGGAAATTAACTCTAATTACATCACAATCTTTTGACTAACTCACGGTGCACAAACTTGGTGAGCTCTTACATTGTTGAAAGGCTAAATATTCTTGTAATAGTTTCTTAATTTTCCTGTCCATTCTATTTCTTGGGTTTTGGAGTTCTACTCTTTTTCACCCTCATTTGGTTCTTTCCTATGTCGACGAAATCTTCTGCTGCTTTTCTTTGAATGGTCTTCACAGTTAAGTGCTTCTTATGGGAACTAATATTTTGTATTTGCTTGCTTGCCTCTCTGGAATCATGCTAGGTGGACTCCCGTTGCCGATATTCTGTGAGTGGTGGTTGGCTAAGGAGAAGTTCTCCAAAATCCATTCATTCATTCAGTCTTCATTTCCTGGTGCATCATTTCAAGGTTGCAATGGATTGAGTGTTAAATACCAGGTAATGTCATGTTGAACTGGTCGCAGTTCTTTTGCATCCGGAACTCCTCACTGGTTGATATATAAGATGCTCTTTCACCAATAAGAGTCCAGGCTAATTAACTTTACCTATTAGTGAAGCTTGGATAATGAAATCAACTACATAGAAACATCTACAACAGATTACACCTCTTTCCCTCTCTGGCACCCCCTGTACGGGAAGAATGGGCTAGCTTTCTATATTGCACGTGTGCATGCGTCCAGTATGTCTTTGCTACTACCAATTTCAAGTAGCAAGATATTTTTGCTAAATTGCACGTGTGCACACGTCCCTATATGTACTAGAGTTGATTGTCTGCTAGTATAACTTTATCGGATAATATTGTAACGAATCATGTGAAGTACTAATAAGTATCCCAATTTATTTGAAGGTGTTTGACTGGGCACAGAGGTTACGAAATAAAGACAGACTTTTGAAACTTGTGGTCTAAAATAAATCGTAAAAACTTGTGTGGATAGAAATCATCTCATTAAGGGTAAACGGGGAAATTTGAAGTTGAATTGTTACTAAATATAGAAAGGTGTCATTTTTTTTGGGACTAACTAAAAAGGAAAGAGTGTCACCTAAATTGGGATGGAGAGAGTAGTATTTATCCCTCCATATTATCAAGGCTGTACTCTTTGGTGATCATAGAAGACGCTCATTCTCTGGGTGATGCTATAGGATTAAGTACATCAAAATAGCCCTTTTGTTATGTATAATCTGAAGCTTGATTTGACCTACTTAAGAAGATACTAATAATTTTGCGGTTCTCTGGTTATAGGATCCTGAAGCTAGTTTTGGTCAGCTTGATCTTTCTAGCTATCATTGTAGAAAGATGTAGGTACTGAACAGTAAGTGAATAGTATTACTGATCTTGAGTTTAAAACAACGCCAGATGGTATCTGGACGTTCCTCTATCTTAAAATTTCCAACCTTATGTCTAAGAGGCGAAATTCTCATTGTTAACCAACACAAACCAACATATGGACAGAGGCAGACACCCGTTTCAGCAAACAGACACATCTGACCATTCAGGATATCCTGTAAATTTTAACTCCTTAGTACCATTCAGAACAATCCAAAACTTTTTGGAACAATTCAAACTTTTGATGAGGCCTGGCGATTTTGGCAGACCACACTCCGGTTGAGAATCTACTCTTGTACTGAGTTTTGCAACATAGGTCCATCCTTTTAGCATTTTAGCCTCATTCAGCTAAAAGCTTGAGCGCTAATGCAAATAGTAGATCATATGCCTCGTCAACATTTCAAACTATCTGAATAAGATTCAATAGCCAAGGGGCAGAGAGCGTTTTCCCAACGTATTACATAACTTTAGCATGTGGACATGATCTTCAATAACTGACGGATTCTTAAAATCGTTTCAGTTGCCTTGTGGAGAAGGTCTTTCACTTGCTGATGTTTTCGGATACATAGAGAGGAACAGGTACACTTTCCTTCATACTAAGTTCTTTTAGGATGTTTATTCTTACTTACCTAATGCTCATCAAGTTGCAAATTATTGGAATCGACAGAAACCAACTTGGGATATCAGAGTACAGCGTCAGCCAATCTACACTTGAATCGATATTTAATCATTTAGCAGCAAGCTCCTGAATACTACCACATCCGATGGCATTATTCCCCTTCTTGTTTTTGCCTGTTTGAAGAGGGTCTGCTTATTCTGAAAGGTGCCATTTTTCCAGTACTGTCCACTAAAATGGACATGAAAAGTGTAAATCTGCTCCTATAACAGAATGTTGATGGCCTAAATGTGTTCTTCTGGTCATTCCCTATATGTAGCTCTTTCGCTTTGTACAGTAATTATGATCACATTTATCCTTAAACATTTTGAATGTTGCAACTTCAGGTTTATCATGTTATAGAAGCAGTTAATTTTAGAGTATCCTCAAGCTACCTTTAGAATATACGTATCATTTTATATGTCGGTGTTTAAGTGGACACAAGTATAACGAAACAATAACAACCTATGTTGCGCGGACTCTCCAAAATAATGACGCTTGTGTCAGATCCTCCAAAAATACACTATTTTTGGAGGATCCGATACGCACCCGGCAACATTTTCGGAGAGTCCGAGTAACATAAATAATAACTCTTCCCAAATAATATGAATCCTCATTGATCATATTTTTCATTATTTAATATTGTGCTAATATTATACAAAAGGACATTCTGGCCGGACCACGGGGGTCTATTCTTCGGAGAAGATTGAAAATATAAATAAATTAAAAACAGCCAAAAAGGAGGTTTTCTGTACTCTCATACATAATCTGTCAGATGCAGAGGTCGGAATGTACAATGAATAACATAAAGCCAAAACGTGTTTTTCATTTGTTATATGTGTAGTGGATAAAATTTGGTCGGAGCATTATAGTGAGACGTGTTTTTCGTCTGTATCAGCTTTGTCAATTTTCTTCCAGAAAAAAAAAAGAAAAAAGAAAAAATTCTACGATCAAAGATTGTGGTGAAATGGATACGACTTCTTTAGATTCGAACTGTGAAAATGATAAAAATTATGAACGGAGTACTTCCCCCTTTCATGAATTTTATATGGTGCGAATTTGAATTAGTCAGAACCTAAACAAGTATCAGAAAAAATAATTAGCATTAACTTTATTTCTTCTTAAAATTTGTTGAATAATGAAATAATTCGACATGTGTATTTAGGAAATAGTTAATAGTTTCTTCAAAGTGAGTTCTTTCTCGATATATCTATTCAATTTAATTAATTTTGAATTTATAACAAGTATATAATGTATTATTTTTTTGATGTATATACTAGATACATCATGATTTATGACAGAAAATCCATCAACTGTATTTTAAATTACTTTTTATCTACTTTACAGTCACATTAATTATACAAAGAACTTCTAAAGCAATTTGATATCAAAATTGAAAATGTCCTCCTTTGACTTGTTCA
The DNA here is from genome assembly GCA_005239505.1 of Nicotiana paniculata. Classification (NCBI taxonomy): domain Eukaryota; kingdom Viridiplantae; phylum Streptophyta; class Magnoliopsida; order Solanales; family Solanaceae; genus Nicotiana; species Nicotiana paniculata. Next base: position 11,620 of record ML309262.1, on the reverse strand, counting down.
AACAAAGAACGAAAAGAAAAAGGATTATACTTATTTTCCTGGGTGTATACGGATCGGGTTAGTTTGGTTTTTATCAAAACCAAACCAAACCAACTATATCGGTTTGGATTGGTTTGATTTTGTCGGGTTTTCGCGTTTTCGAATTCTTTTATTACATGAATATTATTTCAATCTTACGTTTTTAAAGTTATAGATGAAGTTTTGATAAGTGAATATATGTTTAATAAATATTGAAAAAATTAACAAACATATGATCTATTAAAATATTCTAATGGAGGAATTTTTTCAGTAAACACGTGATTGTTATTTTCCTAGTCGTCTAACAATAATTTTTGTTAATGTACGCTTCAACGTATACACACGAGAGAATCCCAAATATTTCAACATTTTTTAACAAAAAAATATAAAAAAAAATTGTATATTACAGAGTAATTCTCGCACTTTATAAAAGTAAAATAATCTGTTTATGATTTGAGAGGTGATTATGAATAATTAGCCTTTACTTTCCAGCCAACTGTGAAAATTCTTGTCATAACTTTCAAATTCTTTAAAGTTCAATCTTCTATTGGCATACGTCTTTGATGACTACAAATTAAATAACCTTTTTCTCCCCTTCTTTTTGTTAGAATAGTCAAGTCTTCAAATCAAATTTGGACTATAATACAATGCCTTGAAACTTTTGCTACTTTTCAAAGTAACTTTATTTCATGGTAGTATTAAGGACAGTCCGGTACATAAACTCCCGTTATGCATTTCCAGGGAAGAGCCGGATCATATAAGGGCCTATCGTACGCAGTCTTATCAACTTTACCAATTACGCTAAGGCTCCTGTGACTGCTCCCGGTCACATATTATATTGTTTTAAAATAATATTTGTTGTTCATCTTGAAGCCAACATCCTATTCTATATCAAGTAATTTGTAACATCATGTTTGTTCTCTATTTCAATTTCATTGAACATTGTCTTGTCGCTTTGTTCTTCTCCATGTCCCACATAAAGTTGAATTTTGAACCTCTAATCAATTATCTTATAAAATCTCTAAGATTTTGACCATCTCAAGTTCCATAATTCATACACGTTATTTTTGAGGTCTTTACGATTTGAGAGTCATATATTCTTTTTGTTTAATCACTCGATAATCAAAATTTATTGGCCCGATAAATCTAAATTATTGCCGATTAGACCCATCAAGGGGGTTAAACGCTCCCTACCATGAAATTCTCTGTTCTCTTGGCTTGGATTTGAGACTTTTGGGTAAGGATGACTGAATTGAAAATGCTATATCAAATTACATAACATCCACTCCCCCCGTCTCATATTATGTATCGTGTTTCTTTTTTACACGCCCCTTAAGAAATATTAATTAGAAAAGGAATTAGACTATTCTACCCTTATTTATAATCTCTCTTTGTTGAATATTTATTCTATTTATGTATTATCTTTACCTTCAAGAACAATTATTACTAAGGGTAAAAAGGGAAAAAATATAATCAATTTTGTCTTGAACTTCTAAAATGACAAATAATCCGAGACAATTATTTTTTATAACCATGACTATTAATATGAGACGGATGGAATACTTTATTATATAAAGTGTCCTAATAAAGCAAATTTGAATGGATGATAATGTTAAAAAGAAAAATGGTAATTCCCACGAAATATTTTATTATATGCCGTGTTAAATTTCACGTGAAATAACACTAGTAAATTTATACAACTTAGATATCACTAGTATCTTCATTTCAGGGAAGAAATTCAAAAATAGCTACAGTTTCAAAAGTAATTAAAATTTAGTCACTTTTCATGTAAAAATAAATTTAAACGAAAACACTGTTCAAAAATTCGGAAAATACCCCAGTATAACATACCGGTCCAACATAATATGCTGGAAGTTCATACACAGGTGCTCCAATCTCTAGTATATTATGCTGGAACTTTCCGCGTGTTGGAGTTCCAGCATAATATGCCGGAAGTTCATACACAAGTGCACCGATCTCCAGTTATGCTGGAACTTTTTGTGTTGCAGCAAAATAGTGGCTAATTTTCAATGACTTTGCAAACGCTAACTATTTTTGAATGATCAGTCCGAAAACTGGCTAGCCCGTGCTATTTTGCCCATTTCAATAGCAAACCCTACATGCTAATTAACACTAGTTTGCACAAAATGATATGAATAATAACATGGTACACATATATATTATTTTAATCACTTATTTTAAGTAGGCTTAATTCTACTTCTCTTCATTTTTTTTTCCTCTCTATTTCTCAAATTTATTTGCATAATTGAGAGAGAAAAACACTGGCTGTTTCATTGAGTTCAGCTCTTTTTCTCTTCCTTTCCATTTCTTCTTGAACTTCTAACCTTACTCCAAATAGCATTGGCCTCTGATCTTGTTGCTTTTTTTCTTCTTTCTCTGGATTTTTAGCAAAAATAGTAACTATATCAATTAGTTCTTTGCACTTGTTTTTCATTACTGAAAGCTCAGAGCTAAGGACTCCATTTTCCATCTTGAGTCTTTTATTCTCATCCACAAGAATTGTAAATTCAGATGATGATGATGTTGATGATGACGACCTTTGATCTTCTTCTGTTTCTTTCTTGTTACTGTTCGCGCAATATTGACTCTGTTCGTTATTGTTGTTGTTGTTGTTGTTGTTGTTGTTGTTGTTATTATTGTTGTTTGGTTGGTGTCTATTTGTCCATGCTTTTCTACGACGAATATCATATAGTAAATCCCTTTCTCCCTTTCTAAACTTGTCATTGCTGAACTCCCACCGGCTTGTTGCTATTTTACGGAAACCCTAATATCATACAAAAAATTGNTATATATATATATATATATATATATATATATATATATATATATATATATATATATATATATATATATATATATATATATTCAATGGAAAATAAACATATATATGGTTCAAAATGGGAAAAATGTTGTCATATGCAACTTGTCTCGAACTTAAATAACAACTTATTAATTAATAATTTCCTCAAAAGAAAGAATTTTCACAACTTTAATATATGAGAAACTTCTTAATCCATTAAAAAGTATAATATTATACTTTTAATCTCCATTAGTATGAGATGATTGCCACTATTATCATAGTTGTGGCCAGTGTGAGTACAACTTAATTAGTGAAAACATGAGTAATTAGAAGGTAATAAATAGTGAAAATACTATTATTACGCATGTTAATTGAAAAGTGTACAAATAAGACAAACTTAATTATATTCAAGTAATTAATTAAGCTAACAATTATGAGTGCTTTGCATGTACTTTTGACAATAAACCATACAATATCTTATCTTGATAACTTATAATTATAACCTAAGATCTAAGTAGGAATAATGTCAATAATGTAATCATTATATTTTAATGGCTGGCTATTCCAAAATCATGCTATTTGCTTTAAATTTAATGAATAACATTTTAGCTGATTATGTGAATAAAAAAATCATTGAATATTGTTGGTTTCAGATAAACTATTTGTTCATAGATAAGTATATATATAATTATTATAACAACTATATATTACTATTGACTGCTAATTCTTGTTAATAACCTCAAACAAATTGATGTATGTTATATGAATACTCTATACCAATTACTCATTAGTTAAAAATACTTTTTGGTAATTAAATATACATTTATGATAAATAGAAATATGTATCTCCTTTTTGTAGGAGGGGAGGGAATCTGAGAAGGAAAATACTTCCTTGCATCTTACATCACATATTTACACCAAATTAATGAATTTAATTAAATTTAAAGAATTACAAATTATTAAAAGATAAAATGTTGTTAAGTAATAATCTTTTTTTAAACAATCTAATATCCGCTATCTGGTACCAACTAGCTACGCTAAAAAAGGGACAACTCGGTGAACTATTCTGGATTCAAAGAAAGGCCGCACCCAAAGGGTGTGGTATCGATGTAGAGGGTCTATCTTAATGCAAGTATTGGTGACTGTTTTTTCGAACCTGACCTATATATAAGCCACACGAACACAACTGTGTCATTGCTCCAAGGCTTTCATTCACCAACTAGCTAGACTAATTCTGGATTATCGTCGTGTAGGGTCCATTAAAAAGAAAATTAGAGTTTCTACAATCCAGACCTCAGGTTAAAAGTAAAAGAATTTTATATATCCCACCACATCCTTTCGCGGTAATAAAAGTTCAAAATTATATTTACGGAATTAATGTTATACGAATAAATATTTTTTTAGACAGTAAAATAGAAGGATAACATACATAGGTATTGAGCTGCCGGACAAAGCTGGAGAAGTTGCTATGTTTGAAGAGAGTTGGAAGTAAATCTCTAGCAAATTCCGCCGGCTGCCACACAACAAACGCCGTCCCATCGGAATTCCAAGAAACGACGTCGTCCGTCGCCGGATCCTCCACCAACATGTACGTTTTCAGTAAGAATGGCGACGGCGATGACTTCCTTACATACTCTAACAACAAACTCTTCTCATCACTTTGAACTTCTTCTAATACTACCATCATTTTAAAAAAAAAAGAAATATTCCAAGAAAATTGGTAAAACAAGAAGAGAAAAGAAAATAAAATCAATCCTTTTTGTGTTTTTTTTGTGTGTTGTTTTTTTAAAAAAGAAAAATCTATAAAATTAATTAAAATGGATAAATTGTTAGATAGAAGAGGAGGTGGAGAAGAGAAGAAGGGCAGTTAAGAACTCCCAACCCCAGCAGTAGAAACCCAATACAACTCCGAAGTTCATGAGAAATTCAAGAGAGTTTTTTAAAAAAAAATAAAAACCTTTAATTTGTTCTCTCTATATATGTAATATAATCCTTTCACAGAAATGAAAGAATGATTGAAACGCATGTATTATGCATACCTCTTGTTATATAGTAGTTGGAGAGACGAAAATGAGAAAGAGAGAGGGTGTGTTTGGCACGAATGTAATTTTCCAATTTTTCGCTTGGCCGAAATGTTTTGGAAAATATTTTCCTCGTGAATTCATTTTTTTTCAATTGGAGTAAAATGTTTTCCTTATTAAAATAAGGAAAATATATTTCAAAACTCATTCTCAACCTTCCTCATCCTATTCAGAGGCGGATCTAGAATTTATACTTATGGGTTCAATTTTTAAGGTTTTAGCATTGAACCCAATATATTTTTAAAGTTATAGGTTCATATTTACTACTTTTATAATTTTGTGGAATTTTTACATATAAATTTTTCCTCTGCATGAAAAGTTATGGGTTCAATTGAACTCATCATTAACACTCTACATCCGCCTCTCACCCTATTCCCCATTCCCACCACCCCCTCCACCCCCCACTCTCACCCCCTACCCCCCCAAACCCCAAAACCCGCCCCACCTATCCACCCAACACCACCCTAAATAAAAATATTACTAATAGTATTTTCTTTATAAATGAGTATTTTTTTCATGATATAAAAAAATATTTTATTTATTTAAAAAAAACAAAAGTACTTTCTTTTGAGGTAGAAAAAGTATTTTATTCATTTAAACAAAAAAAATATTTTTATTCATTTCAATTAAAAAAAATATTTTCTTTTCATGATGTAAAAAAAATATTTTTTTCATTTCAACAAAATGAGTATTTTATTTTCATGATGTAGAAAAAATATTTTCTTTTATTTCAATAAAATGAGTAATTTATTTTCATGTTGTAGAAAGAGTACTTTCTTTTTCAACCAAAAAAAGAATATTTTCTTTTTAGTTGTTGAGCACAAATTTCAATGTTATCTTTGCATAAAAAAGTAAAGCAAAACATTNGGGGGGGGGGGGGGGGGGGGAAGGGGGTGAGGAGAGTAGCATAAAAAAATATTTTTCAAAAAAAAATATTTTCTACTCTCCAACCAAACACTAGAAAATATTTTTCACTCAGGGAAAATAGGTGATAAAATCACTCATTTTCCAAAAAATATTTTCTAGGAAAACATTTTCCATGGAAAATATTTTCTTTCATACCAAACACACCCAAAGTCATATTTCAAACCGTCGTTGAGCGGAGTTTTATTAAGGGGTATCAAAATTATCACGACCCAAAATTCACTAATCGTGATGACACCTAACTCGACCCGTTAGGTAAACCAGCTGACAGCCAATACAATCCAAATTAGATTTATAGGAAAACAGTGAAGAATTATATGAACATTTATATATTGACCCAAGGACTGGTAGTACGAATCAAGAGCTTCTACGAATTTGAAATTTACAAAGCTGGTACAAATAAATAGACAAACTGTTTGAAAGTTATATAAACAGATTAGAAAAATCTAAAGCTACCAAGGACAAGTGGCAACTATATGTCGGAATGCACGAACATCTTCAGAGTCAGCAATGACATCACCAGTAGCCCCGCTCCAAAATTTGCACGCAAGGTGCAGAAGTGGAGTATGAGTACAACCGACCCCATGTACTCAGTAAGTATCTTGTCTAACCTCGTCGAAGTGGTGACGAGGCTTTTTAGTTAAAAGATACTCACTGATAAAACATCTACCATAAACTAGCAATAAAACTATACTACGATATAATAGAAAAGAGTACACGAAATGAATATGCAAAGCAATAACTGAGTACAAGAAGAGATCACCATTTAACATTTTCCAATATCTCGACCAATCTTTTCCTTAGAGCGAAAATCAATAAACTACGATAGTCACTCTATAACTTTCATATCTTGAGGAATATACTAAAATATTAAGTCAATTGCACGGCAACACCTTTCGTGCATTTATCTCATCTTCACCAAATATGCTAAGAGTACCAACAGGATAGAATAATTGCCGATAATAGAAATGACAAAGTAAGAAATACGCAAGTAGCAATAATGAACAATGATATACATATGGGCAACAATAATAATACTAGGCGGAAAGTATATGAGTAATGACATCAATTAGGAAATAAGAATATAAACTTCAACTAACTAAAATGGTGGAGGCTTAGATATAGATATAACAAATAAGAAAGGAACACATGATCTTTATAAATTAACAAGTAGAGTCATGAATGAATAACATGGTAGAAGGCCTGTATTAAAGTGCAACAAAATAGATACGGCATGGATGTAATTGTAACAACAGAAAGTAGGCATGGTATTTGCAAGTTAGCAAGTAGAAGGAATGAGCTACATAACAATAATAGAGATAGAGAACAAAGACAAAATAGTAACGACAAGTCACATGAGAACCATAAGTACGACAATAACAGCTCAAGGTAAAGGCATGAACGTATCTACAAGGAAACGATATCACGAGTCAAGTAAGACATGAAGCAAGAAGGTCACGTAATCCTACAAGGTAAAATTCATAGCATAATCTACCCCCGAGCATGATTAACCCTGGCACATGCATATATGCTCGTCACCTCATATATGTATCACCCCCGTATGTAGCAAAGAATGTCAAATAGTAGAAAAAATTTTCTCAACAAAGTTAGGCCATACACTTACCTCCAACAAGCCAAATCGATACACTAAAAGAGCCATCCCGCTCAAATCATCCCTCGAACGGCTCGAAACTAGCCAAAAGCAACTCAAAACATATCAAATAATGCTAAAGGAAATAAACTCAATCGATAAAGGTCGAATCTTTAATCAAAAGTCAAAAATCATCCAAAAAGTCCAACCCGGGTCCGCCCACATAACCCGACAAATCTCACAAACTCCGTACGAGTCCAATCATACTAGTTTCACTCAAATCCGACTCCGAATTGATGTTCAAAACTCAAAAATTCACATCATAAAATTTTAGGCTAAAATCTCTCAATTTCCTCTTTAAAATTCATCAACCAATAGCTAAAATCGAAGATAGATTCATGAAATATTACCAAAATCGAGTAGAGAACACTTACCCAGATTTACATGGCAAAAATTGCTTCAAGAATCGCTTCAATCCGAGCTCCCTAGCTCCAAAAATGTAAAAATGACTGAAACCTATGAAATAGAGTACTTTATAATCACTGGACGGAAATACCCTACGTGATCGCAAAGAATAAATGCTATTGCCATCAAAATACACTGTGCGTTTGTCAAATTTACTACGTGAACGCGACAACCACTATTGCTAAGGCTCCGCGAACACGAACTGACTTGCGCAAACGCGATGAAGAATTCTCCAGCCACAATTCCTACTCAACCCTATGCGTCCGCGATACCCCATGCGCGAATGCGAATAACAACCGATCTAACCTCCTGCGATCGCATACCACCTGCAGCCCGCGATTAACAAATCCACCAGAAGACCAAATAACACTTTGTGATCATGGGACATCCTTCGCGATCACGAAGAACATAGGGGAATCAGATGACAGCAAACCAACAATGTATGAAAACTCCAAAGTGGTCCGAAATCAATCTGAAATGCGTCCGAGCCCCTTGGGACCCCGTCCGAGCATATCAACAAGTCTCATAACATAATACGGACCTACTATAGGCCTCAAATCACACATACCAACCTCGAAACGACGAATCTCACCTCAAGTCAAAATCAATGAACTTTGAAACTTCAAACTTCCACAACCGATGCCGCAACCTATCAAATTACGTCCGATTGACCTCAAATTTTGCACACAAGTCACATTAGACTTTACAGACCTACTCCAACTTCCGGAATCAGAATGACCACGATATCAAAAAACTACACTCCCGATTAACTTCCCAAAAATCTAACTTTCGCCATTTCAAGCCTAATTCACCCACAGACCTCCAAATCACAATCCGGACGCGCTCCTAAGTCTAAAATCACCCAACGGAACTAATGGAACCGTCGAAACTCCATTCCGATGTTAAATACTAAAAAGTCAAATTTGGTCAACCTTACCAACTCAAAGCTTCTAACATGAGGATCCTTCTTCTGAATCGACCCCGAATCGCCTGAAAACCAAAATCAATGATTCGCACAAGTCATAATATGTCATATAAGGCTACTCAAAACTTCGAGCAGTTGTACGAAAATGCAAATGCTCAAAATGACTGGTTGGGTCGTAACAAAAATACAAAAAAATTAAATACATTAAAAAGTTAAGGGGATTCAACAGATAATATATATATGCATAAAATAGAACTTTTTTAATTTACCTAACAATACAGTATAATTTTTTTTGGCGAAAGAGTATTGGTTGACACCCTGTAATTATACGTGTGGCTCCGTCAATAATTCTAGATATATCATATATATGTAGTACTTGTTTATTTAAGATTATGGGACTTGCGATGGGACCAGATTCATTCAGCTTTAACTACAAGTCTTGGGTTCAAGTTCTGTGAATTAAAAGTTTCTTGACATGTAGCACTTTCACTTTTAGTAAACCCTACACGATGCGAATTTGGATCAAACAAAGCGAGTTCTCAATATCAAATAGTTGTACACACAAAAATAAAGTTACTTATGTAAAATTTTACTTCTCCAACTTATAGATTTTTACACTATGAAACTCAATGGAGAAGTCATGAATTCTTATATGTAGAATCAAAAAGATACCTAAAATGTTATGCCTAGAAATTTCCTTTATACATGTTAAGTGTTATAAATAGAATTGTATTTAAGGTGAATGTCTATATTCTAGAGAGATTCTAGGGTTTATTACTTGGTGGCTAAGCCACGTTTTCCTATAAATAGAGGTGTTCTATTTCATTGTAATTCATCCCAAATCAATAAGAATTCTCTCCCTACTTTTCTCTGCAATATTTTTCTTCTCCTTATATTATTTTATAACACGTTATCAGCACGAGACTCTAACAAATTGAGTAGAATATTTGAGATTGAGCATAATGATTGTCAATTGTTCCATGAACTTCATGATTAAATTCTGTATATAAGGTAAGTATTTTACTTTATTTTTCTCTTTTAAATTCATGAAATTCTATAATTTGATTTAATGCAAGCAAAGACAATAAACTTTGATTATAACTCTTATAGAGTTTGCAAGAAATTATAACCATCCGAAGTGGTAAAATTTCTATGCCTTGCCATGATCAAATTCATGTATGATTGTGGACAAAGAAGTGAAAACCTGTCCCATTGATTTTACTTAATTCTCATTCCCCTTAAGAGAATGTGATAGCAATATGTGATAAGTCTGAAACAAGATAAAAATTATTACCGTGAAGGTATCAATGGATGTAGACGTGACAATATATGAAATTATAATCGTCATCATTGTGATAATGACAATAATAAGAATTCTCAAAATAATCTCACTCTTTGAAAGTAATATTTGTCATCTATTTGACATGAGATATTGCAAAGCACAGATAGATGATTATGGTCCATTCATGATGTGAATGTGACAACATCTGATTTATGAATACATATTCGTTCTTGGAAGAATATGAACGTGCTAGTGGTAGTGAATATACCACACTCATCTCTAGAAAAAGGTTTGAAATGAAATAAGAGAATAATTTCATTATTATGGCATGAATCGTCTTTGATCACGTGCCTATTGTGATTATGCCAAAATATTATGACAATGGATTATTACATGGAAAAAGTAATAGAAAAAACATATCTTGACTATAATGATTTTGACCATGACCATAATGGTATAACTTTCTCTTTGAAAGAGATATTTGTAACGATCCGACCGGTCATTTTGAGCTCTAGCACGTTCTTCGGCGGTTTGAAGCCATGAGCAACTTCATTTCAGGTATTGTGACTTGCACGCGCGGTCGAAATTGAATCCTGGGTGTTTCGGAGTTGACTTGGAAATAAAATTCTCATTTCGGAAGCTTTAAGTTGGAAGAATTGACGAACGTATGATTTTTGAGTAAACGACCTCAAAATTGGGATTTGAAGGTCCCAACAGGTTCGTATGATGATTTCGGACTTGGGCGTATGTCCGGATCGGGTTTTAGATGACCCGGGAGCGTTTCGGCGCCTATGGTGGAAGTTAGCATTTTTGGAAGAATTTCATAAATTTGGGTTAAAGTGTATTTTAATGTTATTGATGTCTGTTTGGGATTTTGAGTCTAGGAATAGCTCTGTATGGTGATTCGGGTATTGAGAGCGCGTCTGGAAGTGGATTCGGAGGTCCGTTGGTCATTTTGGAGTCGTTTGGCGAAAGTTATAATTTGAAGGTTTTTGAGAGGTTGGACCGGGAGTGGACTCTTTGATATCGGGGTCGGAATCTGATTCCGGAAGTGAGTAGGTCTGCAATGTCAATTATTACTTGTGTGTAAAATTTGAGGTCAATCGAGCGTAATTTGATAGGTTTCGGCATCGAAATAGGAAGTTAGAAGTTCTAAAGTTCATGAAGCTTGAATTGGAATGCGATTCATGGTATTAGCGTTGTTTGATGTGATTTGAGGCCCCTAGCAGGTCCGCATTATGTTTTGGAACTGGTTGGTGTAGGGGTGCGCATTCGAATCGGTTTATCGATAAATCGAATCGATTATTTGTTATCGATTTATCGATTTCGATTTCGATTTTGTCCACTTCCCTTATCGATTTATCGATAAATCGATAAGAATTTTTTTTTTTTGGCCGTGGTTCCTTTACCCTAACTTATTATTTCTATTTTCCTCTACCCTTATTATTAGCTAATTTCCCCTACCCTATTATTTCCTTTCCTCTTCACGACTTCACGCCGCTTCTGCCTCAAG